>BMAT01008308.1:20684-65708 GCA_019649035.1 Elysia marginata | reverse complement strand
TTTAGTTTTGGCGCTATATAAGTGTATATATTATTATTATTATTAAAGCAATTTATAAATTTGAAATTGCTTGCCACGATCAATTTTTGTATATTACAGTTCATGTCTACATTACTGAAGTTTACAATAAATATGTTTTAGACATCATTGTTTGCTTACATTCAACTGTATTTTCAATTTTATGTAGTGAAAAGGAGTCATCCATTTAGATCTGAAGTTGACAGTTAGCAATTTTGAAAGCAGGAAGCTATTGCACAATAAAAATAATTTTTTTTATTATTTTGGTGCATCTCTAAGTGAAATTTTTGAAGAATTGATCCTAGAATGACATGAATTCTCTAGCATACTTTGTATATAACTGTTCAAAATGAATTGTGTGAAATATTGTTAGAAAGCAAGTGGAATTAGATGTAATTTTATGTAATAAAGAGATCATAATAATTCTTAATTATAAATGGAGGGATTTTTTTAAAAGACATAAATATCATTGAAAGAGCAAATATTAACTACTACATATACCTTATTCCTCATTGTTTTCTTTGCTGTTTTATTTTTGTTCTAGATGCCAGCTTGGAAAGGGGGTTATGGAGAGGGAACTATTTTGAAGGAGGCCATTACAGTACGTGACCCAAGAAAAGAAAAACCATACAAACCTAAGGATTATCTGGGTGAGGCTCTAATGATGTTTATTTGATTTGTTTTATGCCAACATTTTTAGTTATAAGACTATGTGTTACATTATAAATTATATAAACTGTGTGTGTATTTATACAATTTTTTACTATGTACATTGAATTTCCCAAATGTGAATAATAAAGAATTATCTTATCTTAAACACTTAATGCTAAACAAATTTTTAAACTTTTGTCAGTCTAATCTATTTTTGGGTATTTTTTTCTAAGAGGGCTATTTAAGTTCTGATGAGGAAGATGAGGAACTGAAGACAGTGATGCACCAAACAGTTATACGACGACACTCAGAGCGTACATTACCTAGCAACAGTGCAACACCAAACAGGTAATTTATCTTACAACATGGATCGGGGGGGGGGGGGGNNNNTTTCTGAAAATATTGAATGTATCTCAATTAAAATAGCTTCCTGTGCTGAAGTAACTCAAAGTCAATCTCGGTGAAGACACTCATTTCCTAAAAAAAGTTTTTTTTCCCACCTTTTTTTCATTTGGCTTAAGCTTATTCTAAAATAATATTGATTATAATCAAGCAAACTGTTTTGTCTGTGGTAAATTTCGTTTTAGACTGACCCAGTCATTGAGCCAAGGGTTGACTCCTCGCACCCTGACGGAGCATACACCTAACACTCTTAGCATGACAGTGAGGCAGCAGCCACACCATCTTCACAGCACCCTTGGTGCAGGAGGAGGTGCCAGAAATCTGGACGAGAGGCCCATCACTCCCATGAAGGATCTGATGGTGTATGACAGAGAGCACTCATCCTTAGACTTCAAAGATGGTAAAGCTATAGTGTCATTTATGCTGCTGAATAGGTTGCTATTTGTTATTTTAATGTAGTAATTTGGTCTGTAAGCTTTTTATGTCACAAGTAACAATGAAATGAAAATAATTTTCATATGACAAAGGAAAATAGATTTTTGTATCAGCTTCACCTTGAAAGGTGATGGTTATAAAGTGAGTGTGTTATAGTGTAATATATACTTTTTTAAATTTTTTTTTACTTTTGCATCTCGAAAACTTGGCTTCTGTGAGTATTGCTTTTTGTGCCACATATTCCTTGTAACACTTTCGTGTACATTGTGGATGTTAACCCCAGCTGATTTAGGGATCATCAGTCTCTAAGGATAAGGTTGCTGTGAGCCACATAGTTATACCCATTTTTATTTTACCAGAGAGGGTCTCACACAGTATTTCAAATAGATAAAATCCTATGGGCTTAGCACAAACTTAATTATTTATCTCCAGGTGTACCTGACACCCCTGATCTAGCTAATACATTTTATGAGCAATACAACGACTTTGAAAACGATGAAGAGGATTCGGACAACGCCGATGTAGTTGTTGGGGCTGAGCATGGTGATGAGGAAAACACATTAGTGAAGGATGACCAGGAAGCATTGATGGACTATCTGGCAATGGCATTGGAAAAATCATCAGGAGGTGAGTGGCCTTGATAAAAGAGAATTTATATAACCTGTAGGCTTGCTACTATCTTGAGATTTGTTTTCATCTTCTCTCTTTCAAACCTTTCCTTTACTTGATATGTGTTTTATAATAGCTCTTTATCAGTGAGGGGAAGAGGAAAAAACTAAAGCGTTGTATGATATTCTTTGACTCCTGATTTTTGTTTGAACTTTAGGAGAATAGTATATGCAATATTATAAATGTAGAGGCATTTTGAGGAAAAGATAAAATTTTATGTGGTTGTGCAGGCTTGTGCAGAGGTCTAAAAACTGTGATTTCTTATGTTCTGAAGTCATTTAAACCTAAATGGCTCTTTTCATCCGTTTATTTCATTTTTATAAATGAATTTCTGTTTTAATGGATTAATAAAGTAAAGTATTATCTATTATTTTCTATTTGAAAATTGTAAAATGAAAGGGTTTTTTTTTTGTCTTTTCTGCCTTTTCCAATAAAGAGAGGGTGCTTTGGGGGAATCTTAGTTTTACTATAGTCTTACTACTGGATGTGCAGAATATTGATTTATCGATGTGGCTTTCAGCCTTGGAATTTTGGTAGTGCTTTAAATTTCAATGCTTTAAAATAAATTTATGTTCTTCAGAATCAACTGTTGTGAGTGATGACACAGTATTAGGACCATTTGGGCCACATGCAAGAGACACAAAAATAAAAAACATAAGAGGGTAAGGTTTAAGCTTCTCTGTAAAAATTATATAAGGTCTGCAGCAATCTTATAAAAAGGTGTCAAGTTTAGAGAGCTGACTTATTCTAGAACTTTTTTCAGTATCGCTGTTGGAAAAATTTCTTAGAATTCTGTTTTCCAAACATGTATACTATTTATTTGGCATTTTGCAAATTTCACAAATGCAAAAATTGATGCTTTTAAAGATTTCTTATGTATTGCATTGTAACAGCGAGTTGTCAAATTTTGCTTATTTAAAATGTATGAAATAGTAAACTGTATCTAAAGGACTATTTGAAAGGCACTAGAGTAAATTAGGTACAAGTTATTTTAAGTCATGCTGCTTTTGAAGCTGTTTTTTTTTTTGTTGTTGTTGTTTTTCAAATTTAAAAACTATGATTAGTTTCCATAGATAATTTTTTTACAACTACATTTTAGTAAAAAAAGAAAAAAAAACAGCATTGGTGCAAAAGTGCTATAATACCATAATCTAAAGACTGGAAATTCTCTAAAACCTTGTCTCTAGTTTTTATTTTCAAATTACTATGAAGACAAGTGATAGATTCTCATGCAAGAAGTAAATGATATTTTTTTTTAAATCTCTTTGATTTTTGTAGGGAATGCATTAAGATTTTGGGAGAGGCAGAGTTCCAAAAGGCTTACAAGTACCTGCGTGAGGCTCGTGGTGGTAAGAAGGGCAAAGAAAAGTCTGAGAAAGAGATCATGGAAGGGCTGCGAAAGTTTGTAAAGAATCCATCTGATTGTTTCATGGTGGACCAGCTCCTGTTTCTTGAGGACCAGGCTAAAATGACCAGTTAGCCCCCAGATATTGAAAGACTATTGTAAACGGTATTCTTTATGTGCCAAGAGGGTAGACATATTTGACACTTGAAATATTTTAGTATTGTAATTTATGCCAGAGGAACATGTGGCAAATGCCATAGGATTACAAAAGCATCTTGCTGAATTTGTTTACCTTTAATCAAGCTGCTTTTCAAAAGAGAAATTTTTATGGCTTTTATTTGTTTATGTATTTTTGTTTCACAGAAGGGGAGGCAGAGAGCAAAGTATCCAAAATTTAAAATGCATACCTGTTCAGTAACACAGTGGACCCTGGATCCAACAAAACTGTTGGAACATAAATTGAATTGTCGTTGCAGCCAAGGCTTTATAGAAGTAAAATCTATTTTTTAAGATACAAAATGATTTTTAAATGATTAAAAAACTATAAAAAAAAGAACACTTTTTGATGAGTAAGGCCTAGATGTGTGTGTGTGTAGAGATGTTAAATTATATTGACCTTCTTTGTCTCTCTTTCGCTTTTTTTTTCCTTTCTATTTCTCCATCCCCCTCTCCTGCAAACATTAAGAGCCTGCACTCTTTTGGTAAATAATTAAATAAATCTGGTTTTTTTTAAATAAAAATCACACTGCACTCAACATACAATTTATTTGGTGCTGTGTAAATGAAAAGTATATATATTTGGTAAATGCTAATGACCTGCTTGTCTCAGCCAATATGAGTAAACCACTTAGGGCCTGAGTCCTTGAGCACAATAGGTCAAGATATAATCAAAAGAGCCTCCCTAACACCCCATACCTTACCCTAGTTTCTGTGATTATAAATCTACATGCTTCTTATTTATTGAAGATCACAGCAGCTAAAACCACCCACACTCCTATCTCTTCCTTCTAGCACACAAGCAGAACCGACTTGTTAAGTTCACCTCTCTTCTTCCTCTTATTTTAATGATTAATACCATTGCAAAGGATGAGGTTATATTTGTCTCGCCCATCCCTCTCCTAAACAATCAAGGTTATTCTGGCTTTCTCTTTTTTTTTTTTAAAGAAAATGTGATTCTAGGCCTGGTAATGAGAACATGACATACATATTCTTTATTCATTCCAAAGTCAAACAAATTCTTACTTCAGAGGTATAGTTAAAAGACAAATGAAAAAAAGATGGTTTCTAGAAAGCATTTTGTTGACTACAAAGTTGTTTGAATCTGATATATTGTTGTATGCAAGGTCCACTGCATTACTATTCAAATGGAGGGGTCATAATTTTCCTTTCACTGATAAAAAAAAATAGTTTTCAATTCATTGACCCCTGTCTCTTTATTTTATTCATCTCAAGCCTCCATCTGTGTAAGGATGAAATTTGATGAGAGTGGGCACAGTTGAAGTAATTTATACTTTCATTTTCAGGATTTTTTTTTGTTGTTGTTTTTCTTGTTTTATGTGAGTGACATGAATGTAACACAGCAAGGAGAATTCATGTTAAGCAGCATTTGATTTTTTTTTAAATGAATATGTCAATGCTCTTTTATTTCTCAGAAGATGATTATTTATGACAAATACATTTTTTTTTAAAGCAGGATAATTGGATAATCTTTCTTGTTTCAGATTCAACCTTTTCGGCTGGTGATGAGAAGTGTACCTTAATGAAAAGATTTTGAAAAATGATTAAGTTTCAAATATAATATCGGAAGTTTTCAAATGTTTTTAAGGAGTTTGCTTTCATTGATAATTTTGATGACAGTTATTATTTTATTAAATTTTTATGTGTGACCTCTGTAACTAAAGCATTCTTCATTTTAAAATATTCACATGTAATGACTTCCTCCTCACTCTTATCATAGTTATTTTTCTTGAGTGTTACGTTAGCTGTGTCAAAAGCTATATTTAAGTCTTATATTCTCAACAATTATTTAAATCTAATAGCATTGTTATACATTTTTTCATGTGTTTTGTTTTGTATTTTTTGGTGTACAGACTACAAATACAGTGCATTGTCTGCATTACTGCATGAATTGATTGAGGTTTGCAGAATGGGTTATAATTGAGACTTTGTTCCTCTTCTTGTATTTTACAATTTTTTTATATTTTGTGGTAATTTTTCATGAAGCCATAGGTATGAGTGTTGCTGTAAACATTACTCACTAATTTAAAATCCCTCAAAGCTATTGAAAAATGTATGTACAAGAAATTCAAATCCAAAGAGTTTCTAAACCAAGTAAAAGGAGGAAAATTGTTCTGGCAGTAAGCATACAAAAATACTTGCTATTTTATTAACTACTGCGTTTGATAAATAGAAAACTTGGATCTTGGTTTTACACCTTGTGGAAAAGTTAGGTCTGGACCACATAAGATAAATTCCCATGTTTTGGTATTCCCTTATGTACTGCATTTTTAAATACATGCATGATTCTTGCAATTACATGCATTAGAAAAGCCATTTAAAGGAGTTATTACAAGCATGTATATTTTTCACTTAATCTATATGGAATCTGAAAGGTCAGAGCATTTGATTAGATTGAGTTTTAAAACATATTAAGACAGTTTGATTAAATTTAAGTTGAACATGTGCATGATATTGATATTATAAATACTGACTAGAGTAGGTCATTATGCATGTTACCATTGTTTTAGACTGCATGTATAAAAATCAATGTTAAGCAATGATTTGGTAGCTCAAAACTTTTTACAATAGGGAAAACATTTCTTGTAAAAAAAAAAGTTTAAATTGCCTCTTAAATATCCTTATTGAAACAATTTCATTTATGTATCATATATCCATCATATGTTGTTTACATGACGTTACTTATTGTAGAAATACAGTATTGATTTGCTGTATATATTTGTAAGTTCTGTGCTTTGTTGTTAGTTTTAACTTTCCATTGAAACTCTGAAATGTTTAGAACTCTGGTAGTTGCAAGTATTCTCGTTATTGCCAAACAAAGATTCAAAACGCATTTTGTGGATTGTGAAGTAATTAGGCCTATGGAGCTGTATCATTATTTTATAAAATTCTTTAAGAGTAATTTTCTTCCGACAATGACAAGTTTTTGGGTTAGATTCAGCACTAAAGTTATTCAAATAAAATAACTTCCCCCAGAGGAGTTTGCTGGTGAGCCCACCTTTTGAATTTTACACACAAAAGAGGTTAGTCCTGAAGCAGTCCCATTGCTCTTTAAATTGCACCATGCAGCTTTGGGCCAGCAAGGGACAAACGGCTGGTAGGTAATTACCGTTGACTGAGAAAGCTTAGGACATTTGCACATGCGCAGAGAGTAGAGAGGTCACAAAATAATATCTATGAACAAAGCAGTGTGTAAACAAGCTTTAGATGTTTGAATGGCGAGTATTTTGAGGCACTTTTTCTCTTTTAATATCATGTTGGGTTTTATAAATGCTCTGTTTTTTGTTTTGACCAAGATAACTTCTTAGGGTTCTTTATATTTAATCTTGTTTATGTGGAAACAATACCTTGGTAAGAAATCTGATGAACTATGGGTTAAAATAGTATGAATGTTATCTTTTTTATTGGCAAACCTTTATTTTTTTGCATATTTGAAAATGTTTCCATCTTTTAATATCTCTAAGCACAATAGCTTGTAATAAATGATTTTTTATCAACAAGAAGAGAAATAAAAAGTATAGGTAATGTCCCTGGAACTAGTGTAATATCAGTCAGTATAAATTTCGTAGGAAGTTAGTAAATAATTGATGTATTGATGCTTTTGAAATTAGTTTGATTTTCCATACCGTGGTTGTTGCTGTTCTCCTGGCTGACTCTTTATACACCCCAACAGCTCTTTTGTGGTTGTACTTATTTATTAAGGCTTGTTATTAATATCTAAGTCTCATTTAGGCTGCTGTTGGTAGGTCTGCTGCTGCGTTTTGGGTTAGGATTTCAGTTAAAACCTAGCATGCGTTGTAGTATAGTCATCAAAGATATGAGCATAGATTATTAACTTGGTGGTTTAGAGGCTAAATAAAATATCATGATTCATTTCTTTACAAAATGAAGTATTTCCAAAAGCAAGACTACATTTAGCCTTAAGTATTGTAAAAAATTGAAAGCCCAATAAGCTCATTTAGTTGTATTATTAATATTATGATATCATTGGTAGGATGGTCTGTCTAACCAAGCAGCTAGGTCAATTAAATGTGAGCGCATCAACCTTGGTTTTACTGGAGCCTTAATACAACTCATTTGCAAGCTTACTTGACATCTTTAATGTCATACCACAATTTGATGAAAATTAATTGTAGGTCTTTTTTTGTTGCTTTTTTTTATTTTATTCATAAAAAGGCTAGGAAACAAGGAAGTTTATTTTCAGATATGCATGCAATCATGATTTTGGGTGTTGTGCTATGCCAGTTGCCATTTTATTATATACATGTGTTACAGTCAAAATAAGCTATTGTCCAAAATTTTACTTCTATTAGTGTTCATACTTATATACGATATTAATGTATTTTGCAATTATTCGCTGCTTTCCATTCAGAGAGAGATTAAAATTTATATCAATGAGTACTAAAAAGTGTTTGATCAACTTTTAACTGCTTGTTGTTGCTGTTCATTTACCTAGGTCATGGCACATTATGTGTGCAACCTGAAATGCTAGATAAAATAATTCTTGTTTACAAACCAAGATACCTTACCCACAAACCCAAGTCAATGTTAGCAATTGCAGGCAGATGAAATGGCCCAACATATTTTGCAAAATGCTTTAAACTTAAGACAGTTCAGAAGTTGTTGAACATATCCCGGTTTATAACTAGGTACGCACAGAGCTTTAAGACCCAGATGGTTTTGGTATATACATTTGTACTTAGAGCATAACACTTTGCAGATTTTAGTACTTGGACAGTGGATGGGTTTAAGATGGCTATTGAAAAGCTTGAACTTTTAAGGAATTCTCTCATGAATTCCCTTACTTTTTCTTCCTTTGCTTTCGTGTTTTGTCAATGAAAGGTTTGGCCAAAGATTTCTCTTGTTGAAAATGAGGTGGATAAACATGTGCATCTTCCAAATATTGAGGTAATAAATCTACTTTTATCTTCAAGTTGGGTCATGGAAATCATTGTAATATTACACTTTTATTGTAGTAAGACAGAACTGAATGTCCTGAACAAATTTTCAATGAAAATGATTTTATGGCACTCAAATACTCAAAGCAGCTCCTGCTAAATCAGTGGAATGTTTAAAGAGCAAATGAAAGTTAAAACTAAATTTTGATGTTATTGTTGGGTACTTAATGCTTTAGAGCTCACAGATTCTTGTTTGATTCTTCATGTAAACTGAACTATGATATGTGGTTTGATATTTTAAAAATGTGTGTGTGATGAAAAATAATCTGCTTTCTTTGTAAGTACATTCCCATATATTTAAATTTTTACAAATTTTAAATACTTATCAGTACGTGTGTCAAAAATAAAGAAGATAAAATGTTACATTTATTTGTATACAGCCTTGAAAATCGTAAAATGTTTTATGTTTCTTTCTGTCCAGTATTATTATTTGATTTTCTCATTGATCCTTAAGTACTTTCTTAGATTCTGTGATTAACACATTTTTTTTAGTTCTCTTTTGTTTTCATTAAGTTGAAAAGAGTGATTTTTTTCTGATGTGCAATTAAAATTTTCTTCATTTTTAATATTTTTTTATAGGAATATGCATATTTAACAATCTGCTGCTCTTTCTCTTAAGTTGATTTAAAACTGTTTATTCAATGTGAAAATTTAAAACAAAAAATATGCAGTTTCATTTGAGTTCAAAATTAATTTTCATAATACACTGGAAACCTTATAATTCGAATCTCCTGGTAATGAAGAAAAACTTCGATTTAAGAGTATTCAAATAATACTTAAAAGACCAGGTTTATTTAATAAGACACTTCTCAGTTCTATAGCACTTTCTCTGTCACCCCATCCTTGCATAATACAGGAACAAATTTATTCTATGGGTATATACACATCAGTGTACCTTCTTAAATGGCAACTTTGTGCAGTCAGTGTTTATCATAAAACTGTCCTGCTTTGGAGAAGTAAAACTGTTAGGAATTAGATGGAAAGCTGTCTGTAAGCCTCAATATGAACTTCGAATTAAGAGAATTGAACCTTATGGACTTAATTAAGCGCTCAAATCTAACAAAGCCGAAGAGGAAAAAGAAACCTCACTTGTAGAAAACTTTGAATTATAAGAAATTTGGATTCTCAAACTTTATTTTTGTAGGTTTTTACTGTAATAGTATTAAGGAAATTGTCCATTTTTCTCAAGACTGTATTTCTTTTACAACTTTATGGTGTTAAATTGCAAGTTACAAGTCCCTCTCCCCATGCTTAAAAGTTAATAAGTTGGTCACCTATGGAATTTCATATCTGCAAACACACAATATTTTTTTAAGCTCAATAATAACTTTCCTAATACTAACTTGAAAAGGGTTATACATTTTTTTTTTTTTGTTTCCTCTTTTTTTTTGGAAATTATAAAAAGATCTCGAACAAAATCCTGCTTCACAACATCATTCCTGCTGTGCCGAGCTTAGTTTAACCTGCGCTAGACATTATAATTCATACAGTTGTATAATACATGTATTCCGAACTGATAAAGCTCAATAATAATTATGATAATTACATATTGGACCCAAGCATTACATTTGCTGTTAATGAGACTCTACAAGAGTCATATTAATGTCATTTTTTGTTCGCCTATGTAAAAGATTTTAATTTTTATGTAAGAACATGTATATTCTCTGCAGATTATATGTTTTGATTGTATGAGATTAGAGCACAAATTATCATTCCTGTTATCAACCTCTCTCTTTGAAGTCAATTGCCTGCGGGCAAGAACAATAATGTTGTGCTCTATTCTCATTTCCAATACTGGCCCTTTGTATAAATGCAGGGATGTAAATTTTTCCATTCTTGCAGGAATTCCAATTTTTAGCAGTTTTCTTTAGCCAAAAAAGCAGGAAAGTCTGAAAACATTAAGACTTCAATTGTTACCAAAAACCCTCACGACTTCAACATTATAGAAAATCAAACACTTCTTTTGAAATGTAGGCCCTACATCTGTGTAGGCTCTAGAAGTGTAGTTGTCTTTACCTTTTTTTAATTGATCTATTAAAGATTCCATAGCGGTAGCTATTGGTTATCAGTACCATGCAGAACAGTTTATACTAGGGATATTAAATTTTCCTGCTTTTTGTTCATAGGGCGCTTGCATCTCTGTTAATGTATGAAGTGGCACAAGTTTAATAAAGGGTAATTGCTGAAGCTTAAAACTTGTTTCCATTTTCGTTTGTTTTGCTTCCTATTGAAATTTGAATATTTACTTTTTTATATATATACTGTTTTGTTTATATAAGTATTTATTTAAAATCACCTCTAAATTTCAATTTTCAAGTATAATATCTTATATCAGTAAGCTTTTTGTTTTATTTATGTTATTAAATGTTTAAGTGAGAACTATTGTGATTGCTTGTATTTAAAGGCATAAACTAATTACTTTTTACAATCAAGAAATTTATAAATTACTTTTAATTTACCAATTAATTAATTAATTTATGAACTGTCTCAAATATGCAAAGTTTTTCATTGTTGACAGTTATATTTGAAAGGTTTTATTAATGTTATATTTCATGCATAGATGCTGTGAAATGTACAAATGTGTGACAACAATAATGATTATTTGTTCTTTTTTTAGTTTGTGTTCTTGTGAAAGATATTCTGTTTCAAGTCAAAGATGTGCTCAAGATCATTATGCAAAAACTTTCTTTAATGTCCAAGAAGAAGAAAATACAGTAGAATGTATTTAAACCTAACGTGGCTTAACCAAAAAGTTTGCTGAACCAAATGGAAACCATTGCTAGTGCAAAGTACTTTCCTGCCTTTGTAATCGTTTCTTGCGCTAAATTGAAATGATTTTGATGTTTTTTTATTTGAAACATTTCTTTGTTTTCTTTTATTTTGAAACTGAAAGCAGGTTTTGTATACTTAAGACCTTACACTAAAGTCACAACCTTGAGATCGGTCTATCAAACTTAGCCTAGACCTAGAGACAAGACTGACTAAAAGAAAAAAGATTGTTCAGTGGGTGGTCTCTCAACTGGGTACTTGAAGTGAAGCCCAGATGGCCCATCCGTGGATATAACTGCTAAGAGGACTCTACTAGATCTAAAGTTTGCATGGATCGAAAAGAGAGAGATGTGAGGAGGATGGGTTGGGAGGAGTGAAGATCACTTCAGTAATTTGAATCTTACTTTGACGCTGTAGACTCAACTAGAAAAGGTTGCAAGTGACCAGTTTACTTCAGTTTAATCCTTTGTAGTTTTGCACTGACACTGGACTAAGCCTTGCTTCCTAGCCTGAAACAATATTGATCATTTGTTAGAATTTCAACTCTTCCTCATACATGTTTTAAATAGTTCCTCCCCCAGTCCCTTGTACTTGATCATAAAAGTTAAAACCAAAATGTCTTTAAATTGGAATGGATTTAACAGAACCCAAAATTTTGGTTTGCAGGTATTCTACTGTATTTGAACATAGAACTTGCTCTTCAGTGCGTAAACAGTCTTTATTCTATTTTCCAATCTGAGTCAGAAAAAGATCTTCACTCAATCACTGCAGATGAAAAAAAAAATATAAATATATATATAAAATTGTAGAGCCTTTTTCCCCGCTTTGGCATCTCAATTTTTAAAAATTGATTATCTGAATTTTTCATCTGGCCTGTTGTAAAACATTTGATAATTCTTCTTCATCTTAGAGAAATCTAAAGATAGACCTGGTAAGCCAAATGATTGGGCATAAAATGTCAATATTTTCACAATTTGTATCAAGTAGACTGGATTTCCCATTAATAAAAATGAGAGTATCACACCCACTAATTAGACAAGAGTTATTGCTAATGCTACATTGCTAGGGAGCGGATAATCTGAAGTCACACAGATAAGCAGATGTAGTCTACAGTTTACATGTTAGCCTTACAGCTGAAGAAAAATTTTGTCTCAATCTTTAAATTTTTGTCCAAAATTTGAGGCTAATTAGAAAAAAAATTTGAAAAACAAAGAATTTTAACATGATGGCTATATCAACAATGATGTCCTCAATGTTTCACTATACAATAAAGATAAAGAGAATACAACACACATGGAAAGCTTTTTGGTCTCTTTTATTAAATTTTCATTGTAATATGTTTATAATGGATGGATTATATAATATGGGGGAAGCATTATTGCCAAATTAATGCTCTTTAAATTTGTCTGCATTCATTCCTACCAATAAGCTGCATTTTAGGGCTAAAGTGTACTTTGTGGTCTGCCTAAATGAATCTGATGTTGCATTTACACTTCAAGGCATTGATATTTGAAAGAATACTTTTTTGCTCAGATTTCAATCATCAAACTTTTGCTTAAGAGTTATCTTCATATTCTAAAAAGATATGAGACTTTTTGTAGGAAGAATATGGTAAGAAAAAGAGTAAAAACTCCCATCTTAAATATTTATTTCACAATATCAAATTTCTCCAAGAGTCTTTGAATCTTTAACAGAACCAGTATGTTTCATAAACGTAAGTATAAGCTAAGCCAACAAGTAGGGGAAGAATAAGTTTCAAAAGAAAAGGAACAAAAAACTATGCACAATTGTTTCATGTAGAAGGTACTTTTTATTGTGAAAAAAAAAAGGAAAAGGAACAAGTACATTAGCGAGTTCTTTTCTTCTTTTTCTGTGGTGGTTTGCCAGTTCCTTTGGTAGTTATGGTTGAAGGCTCTGAAGAAGATGCGGTCACATCAGCTTGATCTTGATTTACAGACTGAACACTGAAGCCTGGAATCTGTGCAAGACGAGCAACACAGTAACAAATTAACGGACTTGAATTCGGGGAAACTTACAAAACATATAAATGCAAGATATAGCTACTCAGGAACTCGACTATAACGACCTTAGTCATAAAGAATACACTTTAAAGAACCTTTGATTTGTCTCTCTGATATTTAAGTTATCACAACCTCTTTTTTAATGAATGAAGGCAATTAAAAACCTTGACCATAACTAAGGTCTCTTGCACAGTCTTATAATTGAAATACCGGAAAATTTGCGAAACTTAACTCACCAGATGTTTAGCCAACTGATAAAATAGACTGTCTTTCAGTATATAAATGTCTCCTTAAGTTTGTACAGCGTAGCTATTGACAGGTATATGATGACACTGCTGGCACTGGGCCTGGTTTTAATATTGAGTCAAGTCTAGACATAGTCACACCTTGTGCAGTGGCTTTGGCATTGTACTTGGCTTAGGGCTTGTCCATACCAAAAGCGTTGGGCCAAGCCACAACCACACAGTAGCCAAGCCACGGAAATTATTACATGTATTCTTTATTGTTAAAATTTGAAAAAGCGGTGCTATGTGGCTTGTCCACGGTTTTTTCTGAGCTGTGACATTGATAAATGTTTGGATAGTTCTCGTGACAGGAAGCTATAGGTGGTTGTTGACAGAGGCAGTCTAAATACAAGCCCAAATTAATAAAACTGCAAATATCCGGCTGGATGGCCTGTTACTGAGATTGCCTAGATGTTGATGGTTTTATTTAGCGCAAGAAACTGGCTCCCTCAATGCTTGACTGTACTGTACCAGTGAATAACAGTGGTGGCTTTTTATGCGGACACTCAAGCTACGTAGCTTACAAAGCTCACTGCTAGCTCTGTGGTTGCCGTGGTTAGTGGCACGGCCTTACAGAAAGGTGTGCCGAAAAGCTAGTTGCAAACTTCAGGCCTTCTGAGAGAGTCTGGCTTTGTGTATGACAACAAAGAGAACTGCCTGTTCAGTCTCAGTTTGGATTTTTTCTTTCACAAGCCTGGGATGGGGATATATTGAAGCAGTGTGTTGCAACGTCCATGTAATCACTAAATTCACAGAGGGTTAGACCATGTTTTTATTCATCATTCATGGACATTCTCACTTTTAGGTCGGTTTGATTGTAGTGAGTCATGAAATGGCAAAAGACACCCTCGCTAGTATGCCAGTTGTAAATTCATAGACCTTTCTTTTCAAACACTCTTTGTGTGCATAAAATTGCATGATACCATCTATGAAGAAAATTCTTTTTTTTTTTTTGTTCAGAAAAATCTTGCAGTTGGAGGTAAAATAAAAGCTAAGAATTGTGAAAGGTTGCGCTGAAAATTCAATTTCCACGGTGATGAGAGATTTTTTTTTTAATTGCAGTTTGTGTGCAATAAAGCAGATAAAAATAAATTTGCCATGAAAACAAAAGATGCAAAGAAAACATATGAAGGAGACAGAAAACTTATAGTTATAGCTAGGGAGAAATTAATAGCAGGTGTCGTTTGGTTTATTATTATTACATAGAATTAATACTTGATTGAAGCAATATCAAAGCATAGAACTGTTGATTTTGTTATAACCAAGGTTTACTGTACATGGGTATTCCAATTTATTTATCATTGAATACATTTAACAAAAAACTTGTCAAGTGTGTTGCTCAGAGTAAGGAAAATCTTTTTTTTTTTTTTTTAATTTTACTCTTATATATCTATCAGCATTATAAATAATGTGATACCTAAGTTTAAGCATTCTCATAAACTTTATGTAGCAGTCCAACACAGAATTTTGTGAAATGAAGATTTAAAAATTCTTTATAAAAAAATCTTTTAAAGCCAACTTTTAAAATTATTTCAACATATTGAGATGTTGCATTTTGTCGCCCATATCTAACAGCTTACAAGCAAATCTGACTGTTATAGTGATATCACCCGATTTCTCACAGCTTGTTCTATCTTACGTCAAATTGGATTGAAGATACAGGGTACTGATTTTTTGTTTATATAATTATATAGCCCTTTACATGCAGTTAGATTTCATAAAAACAGTTCTCACTTAAGGCCCACTCCTGAAAGATGAAAAAATTACGTAATAGCCCTTACAGTTACTTGATTAGGGCGACGATTTCTAAAATTGGCAATGAATGTAGCCCACCTATCAGAATAAGGAGTAAAATGTATTTGTATTATACAGGGATCACAGTGAAAAATTTTTTCAACCCCTGAACTTTGATCGGTCATCGGGCAAATGCGGTCATGAATCAAACTTACATCCTTAGACGTTTGGAAAATCAATATTAAAATACACTACTTACATGTATATAATTTAACATATATGCTACATGTGATTATTATACCTTATACTAGCCGATATGTTATTTATGTAATATGTCTAATATACACATGTACTTCATTGCAGCAGTTACTGTTGATAAACTTTGCTCTGTGGGGTCAGGTAGTGAGTTACCATAACATACAGCCTAAGTAGATTTTCTGAACCTAAATCTAGTCAGAACTTTGGTTGGGTAGTGAAGTTATCATAAAGTTGGTCTACTTGTATTATGTTGCTTAATCTAGTCTAAAATAAGTCAAAAAGATACTCTGCTTCAAAAAGATCCTCTTATTAAGGTGATACTCTGAATTACAAATCTAACTAAAATAGGTCTATTTCTTAGCTTTTGATTTTTCACTGTATTTAGCAGACATGTTGCTATGGTGAACTCTGAGGCCCACTTTCTAATTTCTCTTCATGGCCGCCTAGATTGTAGATATATATCGAAATCTACTAAACCTAAACCTTAATCAAGGCTAGAACTAGCCCTGTCTAATATTTAAATCTATTCTAAATGTAGATTAGATACATTACTTTATTGTAGTCAAGGACCACAGACGATTTAATGAAAAGCTACTCGTTCCTTAAAACAGTAAAAGATATTATTGTCGCACCCATAATGTGTACTAAATTACTATGAATCGACTGTCACGTTTTATTTGTATACCACTGCTCTATCTAGATTAGATTGTTGGATGATTTCAACAAACAATAAAATGACTGCATAGGCACCCTTAAATGCAGATAGATGGCTTCTGCATCTCTACCACAAGAACGCTGCGAGCATAAAAAGGCCATACTCTCTTTCTGATGGCGGGCTCACTCCTATGTAGTTACCTTACTGTTAGCAAGTGAGTGCAAACATGCGCATCCTTATGCATTGACCACAGGCATCAATGACATAGAGTCAGGTACAAGACCTCAGTAACATGTAGCACCATGATTCCTGCATTAAAATACCTGTCATGCGGATATTTTGTCCAGGCATGGCACCAGAGCTTGAAACTATTTACCCCCCCCCCTTTTCAACCACACAATTTACGTTTTCCATTTCACATGAAAAACTCTAAAATGATTGAAATATTGTAAAGGTATGAAATTAGCAGTGGAGAGAAGTAGGCTTTATAGTGGAAATGCCCGAAATGTCTGCCTTTAGTATGATTCGAACCTTCGACTTATAGATGCCTCGGCACCCACCGCCTTGCCACTTAGAGAAATATAGCTTAAACCTTAGTTCATACCTTTACAATATTTCAATCATTTGATTGCGCAGTGGCTGCCTCCATTATTTATTATGAAAAACTCTAGCTGGCTTGAATCTTTGTAAACTAATTTTTATTTCCCAAATAAAAAAAGGAAAGAGAGAGAGACAGAGAGGGATAAAAAGAACGAGAGACTGAAAAAGAGAGGGATGGATAGAACAAAAGAGAGAGAAAGAGGGAGGGTGGAAAGGGTGGAGAAAAAGGAGAAAGCTCACAGCGTTATTTTCTCTATGCACAGTTTAGTTTGAAAACCCCTTCTAAACTTAGGAGACGTTTTAATGCATCCTCTGCCTGCCGAGGGAGACAGAGAGGGAAAAAGATGTTTTAAACAATAACTTACAAATCAAAACTGAGAGAGAGAGAGAGAGAGAAAGACAGACAGAAAGAGAGAGAGTAGGAAAAGAGGACGGAGAACAAAGAAAGGTGATTTAACTTATTATGTTGTGGAAAAGAACGAGAAGGAAAAAGGTTTAAAGAAATAGTGAAAGTAAAAAAGATAGATGGATTGAGAGCAAAATAGAGGAAAGAGAGAGGGAGAGTTAAAGAGATATAAAGTTGGATTGGGACTATCTGCGCACTTTATTTACCGGGTGTGTAATTCAACTTCTTGAAAGCTCTTCATTTATCTTGGATTTACTAAAAGATGCATTATGACACCCATATGAAACCAACTTCATGAAAAAGGAGCGATCTTCTTATTTTTTGTTCTTTTTTCATTCAAATAAAAGCAACGGCTCTAAATTTTGTTATGAAGGTTTTTGTGAGGTGTGTCCCTAATTATGTCACAGTGACCTAGACCGATTGTTCAGTGTTTTTCAATAACACTCTCTAAGTTTAAAATTTTTCTCCATAGTAATAATTACAAGTCTTTTCCTAAGCATCATACCAATATAAAGAGACATTTTTCAGCAACTTACTGTGCATGGTTTTTAGGAAACAAACAAAACAAAATCATGATAGATACTGAGCTTCATTGCCGTGCAGGCCCACCCAGCTAGGTGAGCGGCAACCCCGGTCATGAGGTCACAAGGTCAATACGCCCGGCGAGGCTGGAAACTAAACTGGCGCTAGCACAACGCCGTGAGCTATCCTCCTGACATTCGCGAAGGGGATGGACAGAAAAACTCAAGGGTGAGGAAGTGCAGGAAAGTTTGACAAAAAACATACCTTTGAGAGGAGAGGGAGAGGGAGAGAGAGAGAGAGAGAGAGAGAGAGAGAGAGAGACAAAGAGAGATATTGAATTTGAACGATTGAAGCATGGAATAGAAACTAGAGAAAGATAGCAAGAGATAAGTAGAAGAAAGGGAGGAAGCCCAGCTGAATGAAATTGGAGAGGTGAGCAAAACTGGTGAGTTTCAGTTTCAGTTTCGTGGGATGTTTTTCCTGGAAAAAAGTTTGGCACGGTTAACGCAGTGGTACATTTTTTATGTCATATAATAGAGCCAACGCCTAGCCTAATACCAAGGAGAAACCATTCTTTTTTGTTTGTTAGATCTAGATCTAGTTTTTGTTTTTAAGCAGTGCCCACATGCACAGCCCTACTTGTCTGTGTGTATGAATGAGTGTGGATAATGTAGACCAGGGGCAAGAAAGTTACGGCCGAGTAATAATTTTTACCTAGGCTAGTGGTAGCCTATGTTTTATTAGCGCTATAATGAAGCAAACTGCTTTTCCGCGAATGCATAATCATGTACCGGGCAGCAAATTATTTATTGACCATCATCGGAGATATACGACGAATCAGCTATGAATTTTTAACCGGGGTTCTTGTCACCGCCACTCATTCTGGAGGACTGCGCGATACCGTCCCAGGGCAAGTCTGACATCCTGCCTCATTTTGCCTCAGAGCAAATGAGAGCGCATTCGTGCCTTCCACCGATTTCGCGAATTTCATTTTTCATAAGCCAAAAGGATAGTTTACCGTTCGCTCTGGAAACCACTGACTGCAATTTTTGCGGGAACCGCGGAGCGGATTTTGGGAATATTTAGCTACCGCGGAATTTCGCGGATCCGCGGAAAACTGTGATCCCTGGTTACATTTTATATGTCTTGCGACCAGGACCAATGAGTCAAATGTTTTTGCAATTTCACCTTCAGAGCTATTATTGTTTTGAAAAAGACAATTTTTAAGCCTCTAAACGTAAAAAAAAATTATATTTATTACATCTATATTTTATGGAATGATATCAAAACTTTTGTTGATTTAAAATATAGAGAAAAAGAAAAGAAATATTCCCTAAAATGGCGTTTTCTCAAAAAAAAAAAAATTTTTTTTGGACTTTCAACTCAATCGCCCTGGACATGACGCATATGTTTTAAAAACATGAAAATGTAAATAGCAGCTAGCTGTTATATCCAAATCAGTCATTGTTTGATTATTATATGGTTGATAAAAAAAAATACCAGTACTTCAAACACTGTTATATCATGTCATGAAAATTAGTCAAACCATAGAGCAGTGACTGAAAATGTCATTTCTCTCAAAGTAACAAGCAGTACAAGTAGACTAATTAGACTGACCTAACACATTTGATTAAGTCAAATTGCTTTGGTTTTGAATTTTATCATATTTACATAATAAATGACATGACAAGATAGCATAAAACTAAGAATACATGAGGCCCGGCAAAAGAAAGTGAGACATTGAAGCGTGAATGTTCATCTCTGTATAGATGTTCCTTACCACTGGTTTGACCAGCTTCAGAGATAGTTTCATGTGTTGGACATTGGAGCGGTCAATACTAAGCTGAACAATCAGAGGGTCAAACACATGGATGGTCACATCACCAGCAGTCTGGGTGTTATTCTAGAAATGATGACAGTTTGAAGAAAAATATTTTGTTAAGGGCTATAAATATTTCAAAAGCACTTTTGTATCACCCAATATGAACTAATGCAAAAAGAGGGGACAATGTATCTCACTAAGTGTTGGTATTTAAATTATAGGAAAAAGGTATTAAAGACATACCTACGACTTTTTTTCCACGTCCTGAAGAAGCAAGAAATGGTGCCAAACCTGTTTACAATACTTATTAAATTCTGATACACAATCATGTTTTTAGAACAGGATCACTGAGTAGGTCAGGGCACAGAACTCAACCTTTTCAAAACATGAATCAATGATTGCAAAATTTTATGAAATTGATAACTCAATAATGACTAAAGTAAAAATTGGTCTAATAAATGGAAAATTTGTAATTTTTGGGAACATAAAAAAAAACAATTTTGAAGCATTTGAACAAATCAAAAAAATTAATTTTTAACAAAAAGCTGGGCATTCTATTTGCTTTTTTCTTTGCACAATATATAAATTTGTGCTAATATAAACCTACAATTTGCTCGAACAATGAGTTTCGGCCAAAATTAAATGACATAGACTTGTGGAAAAAGCAGAAAACTGAAGTCTTGGAGTAAATGATTTGAGCTTTAGAACATTTTTACAATCAGAATAATGCTAGTACCTGTGGAAAGGTTTTTTGATAGAACTTAAGCTTGGACAGAGGCAATATGTTAGGCATATTAAATGTTTGATGTTAAATGTTTTGAGACTCTTGCTCAAATGAGAACACTTTTTGACTACAAATACCTCTTCATCATAGACAAAGATGCTTGACGACTTCTGTCCCTCATCATTGAGGAATACAGTGCCCTCTAAACCATACTTGGGGATAAGAACTTGCAAGGCATTTTTTCGCACAAACAGCACATGCCCTTCCTCATCCTGAACACGCTTCTTGAAGAATAGCTGACAGGATAAAAACGGATATTGCTAAGTTTTCATGTAAATCTCCAACATTTACAAACAATGTTTAGCTTATCAAAGAACTTAACTTCATAAATTTTTATGTCAAAAAAAAAAAACCAAGGAAAAGGAAACAACATGGAAAGTATTGATTAACATTTTAAATGCCATATATTTGAGTTTGATATTGCTTGTTTGTTTTCTGCATCAGATTAAAAAAGAAATAAAAGGTAACAGAAGAATGAAAACTTACATGTGTGTGAAGATTGACGGATGCTCTGCCAGCATATTGAGCCATCTTGTGGCGGAAGTTCAGATTGTTGCATAGACTCTGATGAAGAAAAACATCCATATAGGTACAAAACATTTGCACAACTTATAAACCCACACATTTTCAAAGATTTGAGTCTTGGCAAAAATAAATATCCTAAATCATAGCATTTTTAACGCCTAGCCAGAGTATTGGGGATGCAATTAAGTAGCAAAATTCTTGTCTGCAAGCAAACGGTTTCAAACAGAAAGTTTTCCAAAACGAATAAAAATTTGCCCTCTAATTGAATTCCCAATAGAAGAAAAATACTTTTCCCATTATAATTTAAAGCAAATATTTTAAAACTTTCTGATGCCTTCAAATAAACACAGAGGTCTGTATATTCTTTCAAACAATGCAAAGAAATATGAAAACTGAGAGTCAAAAAGTTCCAAACTTTAGCGCTTTCCAATATATTCTTGAAAAATTATTTTTTTCTAAGCAGAAACATGCAAACTGCAAAAAAAACTTCAAACTATTTTGACACCTGAATCTTGCTCTTGTCTAATAGCTCAGGATAGGATGCGTCTGCTCCAATGCATACAGCCAGCAGCCTGTGAGCAATGATATCTGAATACCTGGAACATACGTTGAAAGATATAGGCTTTTTATATGTGATAAAAGCAAATACATTAAAATCTTATTTGTTCAGCAAAATCACTTATGAAATAAAAAGGTCCTTTAAAAAAGAAAATGGACCACAAAGCAGGTAAATTTTTCATTATACATGTTCCTTTAACAGATTGTTTAGAAGTAGGATATTATTTTTTTTTACATAGAACAAGCTTTTGAAAAAAATATTTTCTACAGCAAACAATTTGTAACAAGGATAAGATTACCTTCTGATGGGTGAGGTGAAGTGAGTGTAGATTGGAGTAGCCAGACCATAGTGCAGGTAATCCTGAGGCTGGAGCATCCCACTGGAGAAATACACAGCCTGCATCATGCATCTTGTTGTCATGATGCGCAGCATTGTGTTGAAATATGGGTTTTCAGGGACAACAGCTTGGTCTAGGCTGTCTGCGAGAGCTTTTCCAGATGACACATCTATTTTGAAGCCCTTAGAGCAAGATGAAAAGTCTTTTTATTTTTAAGTTTCATAATCTAGTTTAAATAGGCAGTTAAAACTTCTGAGACCAATGTCAATTTAGAATGTTCAACAGCTTTTTCTTTCTTTTAGTGAAAAAAAATTTTTAATTTTACTAGAGCAATACAACTTTATTCATTTCAAGAAAACCTCACATCTTTGATACTGATTTTCAAAAATTTTTCTTCATTCTTCATTTGCAGCTTTGAAAATGCAGAAGCATGTACAAGCTTTGCCATAGGCTCTTTTTTTTCCTCATAGTCTGTAGTGTCAAATCTGTAGACTAAAGACTTGTGCAAAATTTAGCCTGACTTCCAAATTCTATAAGAATAAATTGTTTGAATCTAGAAAACTGAAGTTTTATATACTGATTTAGATTTAATTTTTTACGAATAAAAAAAATCTATTAAATCTCAAAAGAGTGGTATACATTTTATTGTTTCTTTTTTTTTGTAGGTGAATGCAACATAAAGAACAGGAGTGAGGTTTATCAAATAGGATTGGATTCTCAAATAGTTAACCTTAGACTCAGCTGCCTTAATGAGTGGTTCAAAGTTTGATGGAGGTGGCGCTGGATGCCTCCTCAACAGAGCATTGTCTGGGAACTCGTACAAGATCTTTTCTGCCACAGAAATATTTGCCAACAACATGAACTCTTCAACCATAGAATTAGTATCCCTGCAGAAAAAAAAGTGGGGGGGGGGGGGGGACAAAAGTATAAACATTAATTTGACCATCATCCTACAGTGTTTGGGTTTTAACAGACATCATTGAATAAAAAAAAACCACAAAAAATACCTTTTCTTTTTTTTTATTAACATTGGTTAATTCTTTGATATGGTATGTTTCGTAAATAAAAAAGGAAGTAAAAGAACATGACACTTTATAAAGTTCTTACAACATTGCTCATGGCCCTTGAGAGAGCATAAAATTATCAGCACAATTGAGCAGCCAGCCTTCTCAATTGCAGCCAACTCTTTTTCATTTAATATAACATACCATTAAAGCAAATTTGGAATTCAAGTACTTAGAGAAGATATAAAAATAACTTAACAATTTAACATTAAAAAAACCCTCCAAATATACACTCTTAGCAAATGACATCTTCTAAAGTTATGAAAGCATTATTTTACCCAAAAAGGTCACTAAAGCCAATAAAAAAGACTTATCCCACTTGCTAAAACTGAAGCAAAATGATCACATGAAATCAAAACAAATAACAGTGGAGCAAACAATAAGCAGACTCTTTAAAAAGCTAAAGAGATGTCTTAGTCTGAGATGCAGAAGGCCATAGATCAGGTCATAATGGCAGGGTAGGAATAAGTCTCTCATAACCTATGCAAGAAAACGAATTATGTAAAAACTTACATGAGTTCTTTTGTCTTCACATCTATTGGATCATTTGTCTCACTGTCAACGTAGAACCTCACTTCAGTAGATGCCAGACTCAAAGCTCTGTAGAGACAGCACAAGTTTGAGAAGGTTCAATTTTGTAGGATGTAAAATTAAACATTTCCTGAGTGGTTAACAATTGAATACGTCATGCGTTTTTTTAAATGAAGGCAATTCTAACAGCTCTTTCTTATGTATTTCAAGAATCATATTGTTGGTATCCTTCTCTACATATGTAACATTATCTTCCTACAATTAGTTGGTTTGTAATTATGAAATACTTAATTTTCTGCATTTGCTAAGAATAAATTAATATCTTACCTCATTTCAATACCCTTGTTTACAATTCTCTGGGTATTATTTCTAAACATCTTTAAACAAAAGATTTGTTTAACTATATATATTAAATCAAAGTAATAATGACTTGCACAATTTTGACAGAAAATCTTTTATCAAACAGGTTTTAAATACAGTCTGAATATGATAGCTTGACATGGAGAGTAATGTTCTTTATCTGTCTTGTGTTTTCCAACACATTTGAAAATTTCATTGGACAGACAATTCATTAATATGGTGTATCTACCCATTGTCTAATCTTTTTTTCTTCAGAACTTTGGCGAGTTTGTTCAGCCCCCTCAGGCTTTTGGTGAGGTTGTCATGAGCATTGGGGTCATCAATCTTCAGTTGTGCCTCTGCATATGTTAGCGATGCCTGTGAATAGGACAATAAAATTTAAAGAAAGCCAAACACAAAATAGCATTATCTAGAGGAGCTAAAAAAATTCTTGTAACTCTGACGACTTTTCAAGTTTCTCTAATTTATAGTTTCGTGAAAGAATGATGTAGTAGAAACTTTTCAGAAAAAAAAATTTTAATGAAAAGCCAAACTTGAATGTAATCCATTTATTAGCAGCGAGACAAATTAAAGTAAAAAAAAATAACAAAAAAAAAAAAAAACCTTCTATACCTTCCATCTTAATGATTATTTAAGTTTAAAACCAATGCTGAGCAGTTATTTCAAATGTACTTTTTGTATGAATTAACCTTATTTGCATAATTTTTTGTGAGTTTTTTAATAGATCATATTATTTTTTTTTTAACTTTCAGCATGGTAGTTATGCAATTAACTATATTTCATCATTTTGTAATGGTTTTTCCAATAAATATCCTTGGCTTAGCTTTGTTCACTCCATTTCAAAGTTCTAATAACTAGATTTAACAAGTTCATTATCAGAAATTCATGGTTTATTTTGAATTGCAATACCATCTCGTCCAACAAAAAATTTTCAAAACAAGTTCATTTTGAATTGCATAATCTCCTCAGTGTTTGTTGTCAAGGTTGTCTTTTTTCTTCTTGAACTCCTTGCCACTACATTTCCTTTGTTATTTTTCTTGGTTATTGATATGACAGCAAAATTTTGTTCAAAAAAATATATGCAGCTATAGGCAATTATTAGGATTGTAAAAGATTTTAATAAGTATAGCGATTGTTGTGGTCTTAAGATTCCAGGAAATAAAAGAATAATTCTTTCTGTGTAGTAGACAATATTTTCAAATAGATAATGCAGAAAGCAAAATATGAAAAAGGTGAACTAAATTGGACTTGACTAAAAAGATGAAAAAAAAAGCAATTACAATAACAAAATTCCATTTGAGGGTCTTGAAATTTTGTGAGTGTAAGTGATAAATATCAAAAGTTTTTAAAAGAAAAAGAGTAGATCAATCAGATATCATTTATACTTGGATTACCTTTGAGTCTATGATGCTCTTTGTAAAATCAGTTTTAACAATATCTGCTGTTGGTGAGATTTCCCATATGACAGAGAAAGCAAATCTATTGAAAAAAAAAGGAAAACAAAAGGGAAAAAAATTAAGCCGAATGACTCACAGATACAGCAATTTCAGTATAATGGTAAGAGCATTTGCACTTGTTTCAATAATTCATAAAATAAATTTTTTGATTAATATCTAAAAAATGTTCAAACCCAACTCAGGTTAGTCTTTAGAGCTGGCTTTAAACTTTGCTTATACATACTGACAAGCAATTTTGCTCTAGTTTCCTCTACTAGATCAAAATAAAGACTTTAATTATACATAAATATGAAGCTTTATTTGGCTTCATGAGACACCTGCATATTATGTGGTAAACCGTGAAACTGGACAGTGCATGACACCTTGATGTTTTCTAAGCAAAAATTAGGACAAACAGAACCATGCAGCTGATGGCACAACAATTAATAGCTGCTCCCAAGATCAATACCTTCATTTGTTTAAAAATGTCATGGCAGGTTCTTTTTTTCTTTGCATTTCCAGTATAACTTGCCAAAGATGGAAGAGAATAGACTAGCCTGCATGCCCTTAATAACCTTGCATGTTATAGTGCTCTTTGAAATTGTTGTAGAATAATAGGGATGCCAAACTTTTTTAATCCACTATCATTTGGAGCTCTCACCTGTACACTTTACTTCTCAATGAACACAGATTAGAACTCAGAAGATCAGGCACCATGTCAATTCTCTGGAAAACATCAGAAGTATGCCGATGAAATTTTTATATACATTGTGCATATTGACAATCACAAAAAATTGTTGGCATTGGTAAATTTTACACCTTCAGATGTTTACATAAAGGCAAAAAGCAAGGTAAATTAAAATGAAAAAATCAATATTCAGTCAAGTCAAAATATGTACAGATAAAGTGTAATCTTTTTTTAATAGGTGAAATTCATTACAACAGCACAATGAAATGTTTTTGAAATTTCTATTCATACCAAAAAAAATGTCAAATTATTTTGATATTGCACATATATAAATATGTTTATATTGTAAGCACAAAATAACCCACCCTCATTCCCATCTCTTATTTACCAACCTTACACTTGAGAAAGTGGTACTTAATGATAAATAACTACTATAATTTTCACCAAAGCTCCTACTCACCTTATCAGTAAGGTATACAGTTGTGCCTCGATTTGCTGCCTCCTGGTCTAGTGCATTGCCTGGCCGAATAAAATGTGATACATCTGCTATGTGCACACCGACCTGTGAATAAACATTAAGAGTTATAGGAATACTTAATTATATGAAGAAAAATTATAAAATTATTTTTTGGTTAACAAAGTCAACTTATTGTTTGTAATATTAGAGGAGATGAATTTTCAAGTTTTGCATTCTTAATAAGTTGTAAAACTTTTCTTATTATCTTTTTACACCCTACTCAATCTGATTATACGCATCAAGCAGAGCCTACAAGAAATAGTCAGCATCTCTTTCACCAAATGCGCAAGAACAAAAAAAATTTATGCGGCCCTAACTCTTAAGCCTGGAGGCAAAAATGTTGATGGAGAGTTTTGGAAGATTTTGAAAGAGAGTAAAATGAGAGAGTGGATAATTTTCTTGGTTTGTGCACAAAGTTGTTTCTGGGATAAAACTCTGTTGAACCCAAACAATAACCGCCATAAAAAGATTGTTGCAACAATGTTTGGCTCTTTTATCCATTGAGTATTCTTTGAATATAAGTATTGTATGGTGTGTCCACTCATCGCACACTGTGGCTGTTCGTCCTAATGGTCAGCAGCAGTGTGCGGCCGCTCAGATTTAAAGAGTTAACATATGCATTTCTGGCAGATTTGGAAGTCTTTAATGGCAACAGAAGCAAAAAAAAATGTTAGATTTACCAACATTGTTGGAAAAGTTACAGGTCTGTATCAAAGTCTACAGTTTAGGAGAAGACATGTACCTCATAATTTCCATTGTCCAGTTCACAACAGTGAAGGGCATCGTCAATATCTGTACAACCAGGTGGATCCACACTACAGATGTCTAGGTGACGTAAGTCTCTACGCCTTTTCACATCCTGGTAAAACAATAAATTTTGTTTTAGCAAAGCATATAAAGCAATGTCAAGTTTTCATTTTCTTATTGGAATTGAACTTTCAATTGCTTAATACAGAAAACCTTATACACAGGGTTATGAATTTCAAAAGGACACTTTCTACATTTGCTTTTAAAATAAAAAAATACTGAACTCAGCTTTAGATGCCGACAAGTTAAAGTATTGAAATCATTAGGCACCATTTAATAATTACGCTTTGGGTTCTTCATTTTTTTTCTGAACATTTTGCATTTAACATAAAGAGCACAATACTTCTTAAAAAGAGGGAAAATATGCAGTCCCAATTAAATATTTTTTAATCGCATAAGAAGATCAGTACACTTATAAAATGACAAAGCAATAACAGATAAAACACTGCATTACATCCTCTGTTATGGTCCAAGGCATCTTGGGCAAGAAGCTAAGAACAGCCTCTGAGAAATTTTGATGTGGAACATCATGCTCCAGCAGAAGAACTTCATTCTCTGTGTCTTTATCTCCTACTTCTCCAAGACATCGTACAAAGTGACCCTGACACAGAAAAACAGATCATCATTTTCTGATGTATAACACAAATAAAAAGGTGCCTTACATAAGTATTAAGTAAAAATTAGTTTCTGAACATAAATAACAGTTTTTGTGATTATAAACTATTTCGACTTCAATTTGTAAACCTTAATGCCAAAAAGGATATGAATCTTTACTACAGATTGAAAGCAAAATAGCAAACCATAAAAATAATTGAGTTTCAGGCTCAAAGTCTATTGGTAGTGCAAATAACTACATATTAAGGTTCCTTCAATTGACAAACTGTGCCTAAAACAGTATGTCAAATTCCACCTTAATTGCTTTATTTTGAAGACCTCAAAACAACCCACTTTAAGCATGATTATTATCTTTAAAAACTGTATTTTCCTGATAAAGGTAGGACAGAAAAATAACATACAAAAACCATTACAACTTAAACAGAGCAACAAAAAGTTGTTTGGAAACAAACCAGAGGGTATCTTGAATTTCGAGGCCAGCTGTCTATAGCAACTATAATTCTCTTGGATGCCAGCGTTTCTGCTTGTCGAGTCTCAATGCGAATCTTAGGAATACGCTTCTCTGCTGGGATAAAAAGATGCCTTGTTCTCTGGAAGCAAGAAAATGCACACCTAAAGATAAAAATACTCTTACTAAACTAATGCCTTGATATTTTGTCTATGAATAATTCAGATAAGATATGTAGCATTCCCGCATAATGAGCTTTGTTAGAGAATTTTGGAGATTCAGAGTTTTACATATTGTTGAAAAGCTCTTGAGAAGCTTTTAAAGATAATAAAAACTTTTTTCATACCATAATTATGTTGTATGTTTTTGCATTTGTAAGACAGGGGATTAGTGAGAATAAATCTAAAAAAACTAAGAAAAAAGTATGTAAAAACTGCCCATGAATTTCAAAGAGCACAATGACCAGTCTTGGTTTAATTTCTTCTTGTCAGCCATTATTTCAATGATTTTGTGCTTGTGTGTGATCAAAAAAATATCATGATATGAATACCAAGAAAGTTTATCAAATCGCTTTTTTCTAAAACTGAACATTAGCACATCTTGACTCATTTTGTAGAACGTTTTTCCAAATTGTAGGGAAAATAAGATGATACAAGCAGGTTGTCTTGCCTTGTCTTATATTATGAGACATTGTCCTTGCTTCGAGTTTCAACAGCATTGTTTAGTTTCTTGTCCAGGGCACTCTGTGTTGACTCTCAGATTGTAAATTTCTGTTCATTCTAATTTCCATCTTTGTACTGGAGTATTGTTTGGAAATGGGTCTTGATTTGAATGCAAAAAAAACTGAGTGCATGACCACTTCAAAAAATGCAGATCCCCCCACGTGCAATCTAACCAGCAACGGTGAAAAAATCAAACAGGTATCATCCTTCAAGTACTTGGGATATAAAATATCTTCCACCGGAAAATGCCTGCCAGAAGTTAAGAGAAGAATTGCAATTGCAAAGGAAGCTTTTTTTCGTATGCGACCCATCATGAAGAGCAACACCATCTCTCTCGACCTTAAAGTTAGACTTACAAAGACTTATGTATGGTCAATTCTTATGTATGGATGCGAAAGCTGGACCTTCGACAAAGAGACCATTCGTAGAATCAAAGCAGCAGAAATGTGGTTCTTGCGCAGAATTTTGAAAATTTCATGGGCTGAGAGAACATCTAATAAAGAAGTATTGAGAAGAGCTGGGGTTAAGAAAGAAGCTGTTCACATAGTGAGAAAAAGACAACTGTCATTTGTTGGCCATATATACAGAAAAGACGATTTAGAAAGGTTGGCGCTAACAGGACGTGTACAAGGGAAGCGAGATAGGGGACGGCAAAGAGTTACGTTCCTACACAGCCTAAACCAGGGGGTGACACAGGGGACCAGGTCAAAGACTGAATTCCTAAGATTGGCAGACGACAGAGAGGAATGGAGGCTCATGACCGCCGATGTCTGCAACAGACCTGGCACCTAGGAAGGAAGGAAGTACTGGAGGATTTTTAATCTCTCATTAATACATCAATATAAGCTAAATATAACTTTGTAGTACCAGGGTAGTGCAATAAATATAAGTAAATATATATAAACGTGTGTGCAGACCTCCCACAAAATGAGTCTACATGCCGTGCCGAATAATTTAAAAAATGAGCATTTTCAAATACTTAGTAAAATTTTTACTAAAAAAACTGTTTTGCATTATTTGAAAGTTTATTATTTTTTCGTCCTTTCCACTTACAAGATTATTGAAAAAATTATTAAAATCGGTGACTGTTAGAACAAAGTAATGCCCTTTAAGCTTTTACAATATAAAAACTTAAGGTCCAATTTTCTCTATTATTTGAAATAGGATTCTTTGTCTTTCCAAGGGCAATAACTCAGCACCTAATTGAGATATCAATTAGACTCATTTTGTGGGAGCCCTACATATATACCTCTTTAATGATGGATGGCTGAAGAATCCCACAATATTGACGCCAGTTTCTTTTAATTATTCCCACAACCCGTGCTGTGGGCTGCCGCAGTTCTTTAGGGACTTTGTTATTCACTACAGCCTCCTGGGGAGAAAATTAAATTTTAAAGTTAAAGTTAATAGCCATAGGTTCAACTATTTTAAGTTTTCAGCAAATAAAAGATTTATTTCTCAAGTCAGTTGCTTTATAATGGTTAAATCATGTCATCTTATGGCTTGAATGCAAAGTTTGCTCTGGCTCTGCATAATGTTGAGCTGGAATAGACGATGTTCCTAAAATTGGTCGGCAAGACTTATGCGCCTTGATCTACTACCAAAACAAAGGACCCCATATAAGTTAATTAGAAAAGATTGGGCGTTTTCCTTACGTAAAACGTTTCTTACTGCTTTTTATGATGATGAAATAGTTGGGAATAATTAAAAATGTAATTAAAAATTTATTAATGCGAATAACGATAATCCTATCTTTTAAAAAAATAATTAAAAGAAGACTTCATTCAAGACTACAGTTTGTCAAGCGCCAGAATTTACTGCAAAAAAAAAAGCCAACTTGGTGATAATAGGTCAAATAATTCATCATTCTAAGGCCATGCATCAAAATCTGATAGTTTTATGGTTGAATACTTGAATCTTTTTCAAGAATCAATTTTCCTGATATAGGCCTACTCATCTTATTTTCAAAATACGCCTTTGTTTAGGTCAGAATTATTTTTGCGGACGTCCGAGAGAGCCATGACGTCATGACCATACTTCGGTCAGTGCATTAAATTTTGTTTTCTGCTGACTCGAAAAATAAACAAAACTATCACTAAAATGGTCTTTTAACTTTAAAACCTTAGATCAAGTTAATTTAGACTCCAACAAACATAATATAATGATGTAGATCAAGATAGCATCTTAGTAAATCTAAATTCAGATTAGCAACCTAATTGCAGGTGAAAAGAAAAAACAAAATTTGTGTAGATCTAGAGTCTAGATTCCTGCATGAATGTAATAGAAATGGATCGGTATTTAAATTATAGATTTAGAATAAATGATATAATTCAAACTGAGCAAAGTAATGTACATGTTTAACAGCTTACATTATTTACTTAAATCCGCAAAAAATGCGTGGGACTATTTTACTAGAAAAAAAGACTAAATAAATTGATATAAATACTTAACGATTAAAGGACAAAACCAACAATTATAGTGTTAAGAATGAATGTGATAATTATAATCAGCTTCATCATCATTAATAAAAGTTTTATCATCTATTTTCCTTGAATTTTCAAATATTTTATTATGTTTCTCCATTACTGCTGTTGGTGAAATGTCAGTAAGTCAAAGAGGATACCTCTCGCTGAATTTTTTAGGGATATCGTCTACTGTGCTGTTAGTAGGATACAACCAACCTTGATATTAGACTATTATTAGACCATTATTATTTATAAGACTAATGCCTTAATGTTTTTTAAGATTTCAGAAACATTACCAAGCTTCAGCTTAACTCCCACACCCTTAATAAAATGTTAGGTGATACATACTAAAGCCTCATTCATGCTATGATTATAGAGCCTGCACACAATTTTCACAAATCTTTTGTTGACCTATAACAACAAAATTGAAAAGAATTAAGGAGACATATTTGCGGAGATTCATTTCAAACATATTTTATAAACTGGAAAATAAAAAGTTTTATTTTACAATTTCTAATTTGAAAACCCCACACAGAGAGCAAAAAGCAAATTGTCAAAAATTTGATTCTTCATTAAAAAAATGGATAATCAGAATAAAAAAAGCCAAACCTTGCAAATTCAAACTTCAAAGTTACTTCATATTTTAATCAGACTTACATTAAATGCCCTGTTTTCCTCATCCTCTTCATCCTTGCCTTCATCCTCAGCCAGTACCATAGAGGATGGACAACTCCACTCTGATTCTGGGAGCATCTCTAAGGCAACACTATCATCATTCACTGCACGGTTCAGATTTTGCAGGCCTTGGACAAAAATCTGGATAAAATGGGAGCATAAGAAATTATTTTTACAAATGTAATCTTTAAAAGTCTTTTTAATTTTTTTTAGCAACATACAAAGATAACAATAAAAAAACTTTCTGAAAAGGAGTTCTCAAAAAAATCTTCAAAATATGAAGTAGAGAAAAACAAAGACACGTTATAAAAAACTTACCATCTTTTCTTGATCTTTGACACTGACATATGCCTCAAGGTAGTTCTCGCGGCTGATAAGCAGAGTGCCTTGCAAGAAGCGTCCTGCACGGATTCCTTTCTGAATTTCAGCAAGGCCCAGATGCTCAGCAAATAAAACTTTACTGTTGCTGTTTACATTCTAGAAAATATATTTATAAATATGGATTTGATGTTAAATATGATTCTATAAATACAGAAAAGAGAAAAAAATGAAAAGAAAATACCTGAAATCCTGCTATTAAATAATATATCTAAAAATATTCATATCTGTGATAAGAATATTGACAGAGAAAATTGTAAAATCAAAGTTGAAATTGCATGTTTGAAAATAATTTGGGAGACAACAGGCTTTATAATTATTAGAAAGTGTCTCTGCTACATTAAAATGTAACCATTATTACAGCACTTTAAGTTAAAAGTTGGTATCACCACTAGGTCTTGAACTCAAGCATCTAGTGTTTGTAAAATCAAACAATGACAAAAGAGTGTAGAGAACATTGCAGGAATTTTCTCACCATCTGATTTAGGGGATTTGCAAGTCGATCTATGAGGGACATGTTGGATAGGCTTCTCACATACTCATGGACTAGAATCAGAAACAATAAAACCATGAGAAAAAATATGATTTGCACCATGATTGTAATAATAGTAAGAGTCATGAAAAAAATTTTTTTTTAATATTTAACCTGCCCTTTGCAGCATTGGCACTGCTATTTTACTATTACTTTTAATTAACTAAAGACTGATTTTTCAACTCAATAACCACATAAGTTCAAATAAATTTCTTTAGCCATCAAAAGCGTTTTTGGAAAACTAGAGATAGTCAATAATAAACTCTAATATCTATCAATGAAATTACTTGTGAATGCATTTAAACCATCCGCCACAGCTAGCTTCCTGTTGTCAGCATCATTGGTTAGGAGCACAATCTTGATCTCAGTTTCCTTAAAGTAATCTGCGTACCAAGCCACAGCCTTGCGGATTGCTCTATCATTCCGATCATTTGCTGTTTCACCTGGCTGACGTTCAATATAGGTGTGCCTGCCCAATGAATTCATAATTATAAGATGCAACTCGTGATTGATATTATATAAAGATACAGTTCATTTGTGGTTTAGGCAAGCCCCACAAACCACATATCAATCGTATTTTAAACAAAAAAACAAGTAATAGGGGCATGTAAATACATTTATTGCCTACTGCTTGAAAGTATTGACTCAGAATGATCAAACTGAACTTTCTACCTTGTTAGCTAACTGACTTGCCAGCAGTGTAAATATATAGTAAAAGTGCAAAAGAATAAAAAAAGACTGGTGCTTTTCACACAAGGTCACCTTGACTGGGATGACAGGTTTTACTATAATGTAAAAAGTGAAAAAATTCTTTGCTCTCAATTTGATGTGAGAAAAGACGATTCTTACATGTTAAATTCATTGCAGTAGTTGTAAAAATGTTTGTGTGATGTGGCCAGAACATCCTTCACACGTTTGTAGATGGGGGCACTTCTATGTCGAACCTAAAATGGAAACGATACAGATAATTTATTTCTGTATGTTTTCTTAGAGGAAGAAGTACAGTTATGGTGTACAAGCATGATCTTTTAATACTCTTGTAAATTCGAAAAGTGTATTTTTAAATAGATACATAAAACTACAAAAACATCAATGCCTTGAGTTGATTTTTTTTTAATGACTGGGTGTCTTTTACATCTTGTCTTTTAAGCACAAATGTAACCAAGTAGCAATATAGTTTCATTAAAGCGGATATTTAAAAAAATACATTGCCATCAAAGAAAGATGCAACTCTTATCTTATATTCAGTAAGCCAGCAGATGATACATTTACAACCTGGACTGACAATTTCTGTTTGAAGGTGTAAATCCCCCATACTATACTACTACAATGAAATCAAGATAGAAATCAAGTTCCGAATTTAAATTCCAAAAGCAAAAGATATTGTGTTTCAAAATGCTAACCTCGTCCAAAACAGTTTGCAGAATGACAACATTTTTGACAGAGGGATCTTCCAAAATGTCAATCTGTCGAAAAATTGAAAGGTAAATAGAAATTAGTAATGAATATGATTTGAGATGTAAGAAAATGTCATCAACCACAAACTGAATGAAATGCATTATTATACAGACAATAGAGAATTGATTTACACAGTTCTGAAATTTAATTCTATAATAGTAATATTGATTAATTGATTTATAATGGGTTTAATGCAAAGCAGATATGAAGATGATTTAAGGCAGGCAACATTCAAGAATATTCTTGAAGTTTAAACTGTTCTAACAGTAGCGCAACTTTAATCTAAAGAACAATCAGTGCTAATGTCTGCTTTAAACCAACTCTGCTATATACCAAAGAAATTTAAAACTTTTCTACCTGATGCAAGACTACATTTGTGTCTGGTATGAGGTAATGTGGTTGTGGCACTAGCTTGCTGTCACTGATGGGGAGTGCTTCCAGGGGCTCTTTGCCATCTGATTCCGATTTGTTGAAAGCTTGTGAGCCACAACTGATGTCATCCCGCAAGTAGTGCTCACGCACTATTTTCATCACCCCTCCAGTTTTGGTCTTCTTGATAAATACTTTATTGGTCAGCATTTTGAATTAACTGGGTTGTATACTCTTGAGTTTTTCACACCACAGTACTGTTTATGGTGAATGCTTTCAATTGCCAAAACTTTATATCATTCTGTGTGGAATAAAAAAAACTGCTGGCACAAAAATATTTCCCTCTGACTAATACTGGAATAGCTGCAGGGCTGTAAATGCCAGCAAATCACTGTACATTGTGGCAGATTATGCCAACTTATGACTGCATCAGTGTTATAAAACCAAGCTGAAATAAATATTTTTCATAAGTTTTAAAACTGGAAGTTATGAATTTCAACATGTACACACTTTGAAAAAAAAATTACCCATTGATAACATTTTTCACCTCTTTGTAGAAACTGACAGAGTGACAGTGACACTGGTTAACTAGAAAGGACTCGTAATTAATTTTAAACATTACATTCATTGCCCTTACATCTGAAGAAACTTTTATTTCCATTTAGTGTTTTAAGGACAAAAATTTATTTTTTTCAAAAAACCTCTACTTTTTAGAAATAAAGTGACTTGACAATTAGATACATGTATTGCTTTTTAAATGTTATAAACATTACTGGCAAAAAGAAGAATAATGAAGAGTAATTGCTTTATAAAGATAAAAGAGGCATATTGGGAAGGAAATCCTCCCCACTGCATAAATAATGTTGTCTTTGTGTTCACCCTATCTGTGTCTTGGTCTGGAAGCTGCAGTGAATAATCACTCAATTACGACACTTTAAGATATGGGTGAAACTAATGCTACTAGATCACATGCTTGAAATGATAGTTTATCAGCAAATCTAACAAACCGAAAATTTTATGAAATTATTAATAGAGAGCCCGCAATTTTGCCAATTTTAAATTTCCTAGGTTCAAAGCACTGTGTGAATATATTTAACATCATTTTAGGTCTACATTTTACAATGTCAATTAGCCGTGTCAGATGCATCATGAAAAACTTTTTTGCTAAATGCATTTCAAGCTTAAATTGTAATGGCTAAGCTTCGAATCTAAATCAAGAGCTTGGCGCCAATTCAGATTTTAAAATATGAAAAGGAATTTTCCTGCAGATATTGTTTAAATGATTTTTGTCAGGCCTGAAAGATCAAGGCTACAGCAATACTGAAACTTTTATTTCCACACAAACCATACAATGTTTTAGTGCTTAGTTGAGGCTGTGGGTCTGTGAACCTGCTCCTGAAGAATTTTTTTTTATAATTATAGAAGTATACAGATGCATTCAATAAGAACTTGTTTTAAAAGACTAAAGAGAAAAGATTTTAACTTTGGCACTGCCAGCCAGATTTTTTAAACTAGTTCATAAAGTCAACAGGAGGCATGCAGCTTTTTTCAGGCTTTTTGTGTCCAGTGATGTGCGTTTACCATAAAATGTATCTTTCCTTTAAACCTTATATTTTATATAGGCTACATTGAAATCATTGTCAGAGGTTTAAGTGGGGGAGGGGAAAGGGGGGGGTCGGTTGGTGAGTCGATTGCGATCTGAAATTTGCCTCAGGGTACGAACAATTTTCAATACAAACGTATTTGCCACCATCATCATGCTGAAATTATAAGTTTTGCTGCCTTTATTTTATTATTAAACAGTGGAGCGCCCCTCAAATAAAAAAGACCATCCCTCTTATTTTAGTCTTATTGTGACTTAAAATTGGAAGACATCTGCTTAGTAAATTAACCTCTGTTGGAAAAGTTGGCTTATCATTTAATCCTTTGAGCAGGCTGTAAAACCAAGGTATCAGATAATTGTAATTTAATATTTATTATTTACTGTCAATTCATCTGTTATGTACGTTCTAATTTTAATCTAACCCTTGCAAGTTGGTAGTTTTACTTTTAGTTTTTTTTTAATAGTTGAAATCGGGGGTTTTCATTATCCTATCTCTTCTTTAAATGGACGTAACTCTAGAATTCATGCCTTCATTTCGTCAGAGAGTGTGTTTTACTTACTGTTAGAGGGTAATTTTAGCTTTACCATTCAATGTAAAACAGTAAATGGGGTACAGTACCTAGTTATATAATATATACCCTTCTGCATCGAGAAAATCTAGATCTATCATTCTATGTTTATTTTAAATTAAAACCACTTTTCATTACCCTTCACTTCGTCAGTAATGTTTGCAATACTTATAATAATGCTCCTCGTTGCACAGGACCCTTTGTTAATAAAACCAAAAACAAGAATTAGAAATCTAGAAAATCTACTTTAAGTACTTATCTAGAAACAGTTGGTCAGATCTAGAAATAGGATACTAGATCTAGATTAAGCGTCTAAAGCTAGAGTAACACTCCACCAGAAAAGAAATCCCTTCGCACAAAGACCAATAAAAGAACCGTATATCTTGGATTATGAATCTAGTTCATACATGTGGATATATATAGATTTGCAAAATATATATATAACAATTCATGCTATTTTCTAGATGTATTAAACAAACAATAGTTTTCTCACTGAGCATGGGACAGCCATTTTCTACTTTCATTTTCAAGTTTTCGGTTTCAGTTTTGTATTTCCGTTCGGCCCCACAGAGCCCGTATCGGCCGTAGGCTACTGTGACGTACACAGACCCAACGCTACAAAAAATATTCAGCACTCTAGTAGGCCTAGTATGTACTAGTGCATGTACAAACATGTAGTAGTAATCAGTATCACTTCTGGCCCCATATGAAGCGGACTGCAACTGATCTTTCTCACCCGCATACGGGAATGCGATTTCAAGAGAGAATTAGAGTAGCCGTTTTTGGCTGAAAGGCCGCCAAGGCGTAAGCGCATTTTTTACTAGTTTTCATTGTTTTGTTTCCTTCAAACTACTTTAGTTTTGCCTTGATAATTTATCATTTTCACTATTAAAATTTGAAATAGTAAACCATTTTACTTTTGTAAGTCGAACACTTCATCAGCCAACGCAATATCTTTTGTTTTTTCACTGTTTTGGAAGCCTAAATTCTCTATAATAACTATGTTTGTGGCATATTGACTCTGTATTACGCGCTTTTAATGTTTCATACGTATTTTTTCTTTGTAAAACTAAAAGCTTAATGCCCACATGAGCCATTTTGTGTGGAGTTGAAGAGAAAAGGGAATGTCATAAGCGACTGATTGCAGCTATTCAAACAAACCGTTACATGTCGGTATTCTTTTCTTATGAGAATGAACCTACCCTGGTTTCATTTAGAGCTATATCGATCGTGTCAGTTGGCTCTGCATTAGCAAAACAAAATGCATTAGCTACATTTCGGCGTTTTAAGGGGAAAATCTATTGTACCTTTGAAGGGCAAAAAAAAAAAAAAACTAACAAACTTTAAGTTTATTGTAAAAAAAAACTTTCAGTTTCTAGATGTATAATTATGTTTTGATAAACATTTTGCATGTGGACCTAAAATTTAGCAGTTTGTTTTAAACTTAGCGAAATGGATTTTTTCAACCTTGTCCATAACGTATTTAGCGACTTTCCTTCCTTATCCATTAAATACATATTAATTTTATTTACTGTGTTATTGTGATGTTTACCAGCAACGTGTCAGTAAAGTCGGAAAGACCTGTCTAACAATAGGTGTCGTTTATTATTTATTTTACAATTTTGTCAATTATATATATATTAATGTAAAATACAAAACAAACTCTTAATAAACCAAAGACAAAAAGAGAAGCCGCAGATTGCCGCATGTAGGTCCTATAAGTTAATGTTGAAAAGGACAACGTAGCTTAGATAAATTGAGTGTCTGTTTGCAAAATATGCTAAAATGATATTAAAAATCTTCGCAAATTTTTCTTGGAATGGATCAAGGTAATTACACTTTAAATTATAAGCCTAAGTTAATTTTTAAAAAGAAGTTTTCTGTTGTTGATAACGCTGAAAAAGCATTGTTTTTTAGGTCTTGTGTTGGACACGACCTTTCAATCAGGAACGATTCTCATCGTATGTTTAGCATGCGAAAAATGTTCTGTGGGTATGCGGTTGCGGGCGTATTTGAATGCAGACGAGACTTAGAAAAACACACAATTTTTCGAAATGAGCTAAAGTAAGATCAGATTTGGAGTTCTCGAAAAATTTATATGCAGGTTGATAGTAGATCTATATCATGATATAAATTTCTTGTGTTTTCATGTAAATCCCGGAGTTCTGGAATTCTCGCAAAATTTACATGCAGGTTGGTAGTAGATATGATGATATAAATTTCTTGTGTTTTCATATAAATCCCGTGATGATGCCTATCGGTGGCATAGCAGCCTTTTAACAGGCCAGTGAGAGAGACAAGAAAATTAAACCCGTTAATATAGTAGGCCTAGTGTAAATTGCGAAGAAATGCTTCATGGAACAACTAGGGCTAACATGAGTATCAACATTACTACTAGGCTAGACATGTTCATATAAACTGTAATTTAGGTAGGTCTACCCACTGTTCTCGCCTCTTTGTAAATTACATGTGCTTTACTACTAGCACTACGTTGGCGAAGGGTGAATTTAAACTTTTTAATATTATTATCAATCATATTAAAGACTAAAATACAGAAAAAAAATATTGAAAAATTACTAACACACACGCTCTCTCTCTCTCTCTCTCTCTCTCTCTCTCTCTCTCTTTCTCTCATGAGTGTTTTTATTATTTCATTAAGCTCTTCAACTGTTTCTGTATAGTCATTAGGTTATGTGACAAGTTTTCAACGACAGACCTCATGTATACATTTAACAAAGTCATTGAAAAGTCAAATGAGTCCAAGCTACCACTGTGTGTAGAATACATAGACTACCAAAAAGTATTTGACTTTTTCGAACACTGCTATTTTTTAAACACTTAGAGAGATAATTTATGTAAAAGAAGGCTATGGGAAATTCTGGAAACAACGCATCCATATCGGCAACATGGAGTCTGGTCTATTTTCCCTTAGGAGTTAGACAAGGAGACCCTTTGTCCCCAAGGCTGTTTACGGCGACAATTGAAGACTTTCAAGAAAGCAGCGCTGACATATGGTGTCACACTATAAATATAGAGAGAGACCCAAACACCGTAGCAGACCTAAGACTTGATGATAACGTAATCCTCCTCACAGAAACACACCACAGGTGTAATTTATACAAATGAATACTCGTAACACCATCAACAAAATTGTAGAACTGAAATGCACAATAAAAAAATGCATGACAAACTTTGCCTTTTCCTTCACCTGTCCTATGGCGGTTGCCGTTGGGATGCTAAAAATGACCTGTCAACCAGTCATCTCCATATCTTCCTGTCTGCCGCATGTTTGACCGTCCCGGAGGCAGTAATTTAAGTTAAGGTACCTTATTTTGTGATCATTTTTATTTGTTTGCATTGATTTCCATGCCGTAAGCTATGGCGGATCTATCTGATTGCTTGACAAAGTTCTCGATTTCTTGTTCATAGCCTGCGAGTCCTTCTATATTATCAACAAAACGCAGGTTTGTGATTATTCTGCCGCCAATGCTAACTATTCTTTTGTTATCTTCAAGTGCATCTATTCAAATTCTTTAGAGGGTAACATTAAAGAGTGTCGGCAAAAGCAAACACCCCTGTCTCACTCCAACTGAGGTTCGGAACCAATTTTCAATTTCCTCGTTGAGGCAAACTGCACTGCTGGCCTTCTCGTAGAGATGTTGAATGACACGGATGAGGTGTGCGTTGCTTTTATAGTAGTTCATGGTAGCCCAGAGTGTCGCATGTCACACTCTATATAATTTCCTTTTCAAGTCTACGAAAAACGTGGTAGAGTCCTTGCTTGTGTTGAAGATATCCCTCACACAGGATCCTGAGGCTGAAAATTTGCTTAGTAGGATTGCCATCCGCCTTTAAAGACTGGTGATGCGGTAGTTCTTGCAGTGTTGTAGATTGCCTTCTTTAAATTGCATGTAGCGCATCGACCATGGCCTCGCCTCCTGCTCGTACTGATTTTCCTAGGATGTTGCCATTGCGATTTTCCTTTCTTCAGGGACTTCACTGCTTCTTCTTGTTCTTCTCTGGGGACGGAGAAGCTGTATCAGTGTATGTGTCTGTTGACGGAAGGGCGTTGAGCTTCTCTGTGAGTTCTGTTGCGCTGTTATCGAATAGGTCTGCGGTGCACCCAGTTCCCTTGTTTGATGTGTCTTTAGACTCGGTCAGACACTTCCCGTTTTTGTCCAGAATGGTGCTGGGCCGCCCTTGCTTGTTGTTGCTGAGGTCTTTCAATACTTGGTAGGCTTTCTTGGTGCTGTTTACTCTGAGGTTCCGTGCGATGTCATTGCATCGATTATTTACCCAGTTTTCCTTTGCCTTGAGCATGCTCACCTTAACCTGTTTGTGTGCTTGCCTGTACTAAGTCTTGTCCGCTTCCTCATCATTGTCATACGTAGACTGCTCGAGTTCTCTCTCTTCGCCACACAGCTTGAGTAAGTTTGGTGTGACCCAAGGTTTCCTGATGATACGTTTCTTGTCGATAACTTCACTGATCGTCTCAGTCACTGCGGTGTTGAATGTGTCGATAATAGTGTCCGTATCTGTGCCGTCTTCACCAAGTTACAAGACTGAGACCAATTTCCCCAATCTTAGTCTCTAAACAAACTATCCTAGTCTGGACAAAGTATTCATCTTAAACGGAGAAATCGAAAAAATTGAAAACTACAAGTACCTGGGTCAAACAACATAATGCACCTAACCAAGATTTCAACCTATGTCCGACAGATTCAACGGTAATAATATAAAATTATATAACAATGCTCAGCTATTCTGGATAATCGGTCGTAGACTCAGACTTGTACAAACCTCAAATAAAGTGGAAAGGGAATCAAGTAAAAAGCACAGGATAAAAGATGATGGGGAAAATAATAAGAACAAACAAAGCAAAGGCGATGTGTCTCAACTCAACGACAGTTTTAGACGGGAAGAGGACCAGCTAACTAAAAGAAAAAGGCAGACTGATTATTATGCTAGATAAATAGATAGAAAGCATGAAGGCAAAAAGAAAGAATGGAAATAAAATAACTAGCCTATTGGTGGCGAGTCCATTCTTACAACTTTTACTAAAAACATTTTATTAGCTAGTTTCAGATACATTCAAAGGCTTAAATTCTTATTTCACAGGACCATGAAAGTCTAAAAGATCTCAAGATTGGACAGACAACGCAATCTTAAATCTACCATTGCATATTTTAGGCCGAACTGAGTAAACTCACCATTATAGTTACTCGAGCTACTTCAAGGGGAGTTATCCAAAACTAATTTGTTAATTCCATGGAGCAGTGTAGGCCTACTCTGCTCAGCTGTTCGAGCGTTTTCAATTTCAATATATTTTTGCTACAATTTAGTGACCTTACTGTCGACTGTTGACTGCAAACAGTAACAAGCGTCAAACGACAGCGACCTTAGGATTAAATCTGGAACTAGATCTACTGGATCTATCTTATCTAAGATATCTATATCTTGTTGTAGTAGCACCTGTAGCTAAACGTATGTCTAACTTAGGCCTACTTAGTACTTTGTCTAAAATGTGAATAGATCTAGATTAGATCTAGATAAATATCTCTTTCTTATTATTAGCCTACCGGTAATTTGAGTTTGTCATTCCTAAAATTTAATAAGTTATTTGTTTTAGTTTTTACTCGACAGGAGCGTCAGGGGACAACATAAGCCACTGAGTAGGGTTCTAGACTATCGATTTCTAATTTTTCTGAGGCACACAGCATAGCGAGGTACATGTAGATCTTGCATTCTTAGGTCTAGTTTGCCATTGCTTTCCTCTCTGCTTTTACTTAAAATTGAATATATCAAAGTGCTGGGTGGGCACAGAGGAGCAAATAAAATTTTGCCTGGACTGGGGGATCAAAACCAGGACGTTTTGGATCTAGTGTTAACACAGGCTTAATCCTGGGATTGGCCTGCTGGCGTTTAAATTAATAAAAATGGGTTATCATGATCCCCTAATTTCGTTAGTCTTGCCGGCGGGCCAATGCAAGGATTATCCCATGACACCAAGAGGAATGCCACATAGCTCAGCTTAAGTTTAAAAACTTAAAGTTCATGGTAAAAAACTAAAATGCTGCGGAATGAGATGCAAACACACAACAAACAACACTGATGAAATGAAGAGTAGTTTCCAACAAAATTAACTGTGGCATCCCAGTGTCCTAGTGTGGAAATCCTGCCTTCAACCATACCACTTTCAAATTCAATTTTCATTGTGAACAATTTAAAATGGCCCAGCTCTATTTTGTTGTGTCCTGTGAGGTTCTTTGGGACCATTAAAAAGTACAAAGGAGGTCCTCCACTGCCAAACCAAGTATTCAACCATTGCACCTGTACCTTGATGCCATCTATTAATGTAAATGGCTGCCAAAATGAAAATATTGACAATCCCGAGATGTAGCAGGGCTAAATTTCAATTCATTGTACCAAATAAATAAGAAAAATTGTCATCCATATTATTAACTTATTAACCCTCCTAGCTCGAAGCAGGCCTGACGTAAGGCAGTACGCTGCTTTCATCATTGTCAGGGGAACAGGTGTTTACAAACATTGGGCGTGGCACAGCACAAACTGCTGATTTCACACATGATGTCGAAAATCGAACCTCGTCAATTTATTACTCATGCAACCCTCATAAAAGTATACATTTTCTGAAAGCTTAAATCCTGGGCTTTATAACCAGGCTAGTTATGATCAATTTCTCATGTCTGATCATGCTCTAATTTCAAGTTATTCTATTCTTTTTACCTAAACTGTGATTTTGTCAAATGAATTAAAGCCATAACACACCCTTTTTCGTTAACTTATCTTAATTGGTGTGTCATAAACAATAGTTGAAGTTTTACCCAATACTTCAAGGCCTACTAAACGAGAGCAAGAGAGAAAGAGAGAGAGAGATATAAGAAGAAAGACGATCATAAACTTAGATCAAGCTTTACACGAGATGAAAGACAGAACAAGACAGATTGTGAACGTAGTGGAAATCAAAATCTGATCAATCGCTGACATGCACCGCTTTGCCGAACAAGATACCAGACGAACAGACCACTACAGTCTTCTATACAGTCCCTTTGTATCTTGCCTGAAGTTCTTAGATCTCGCACTGTTGTTTCCGCTTTCTCCTTTTTGATAGCCTTCTTTCTTTCCCTTTATAACGAGAGAGAGAGAGAGATATGTCCAACTTCCAAGGCCGATACACCATTTTATTACTCAACTCTGGCAGAGCTTTCAGTTCGCACTCACATGTCATACCACATGGCCATGGGTGGGCATGTAACTTTTAGAACATCAAACAATGAATAACTGGGAAATTTCCCTGGTTAGCCGCCCGCCTGCTCTGATTATAAATAACCCTTTGTTATGTTCCTATACCACCAATTACTACCGATGCTATAAGTATTAGCCTTAGGGTCCATGAGGGGATGGGGATGACATGGATGGGCAGAGAAGTGGCAAGTTTCACATATCTATAACAAAGAATCTGGCAAAGGCCAGTTGTGGGTAGAATCGGCTGTGGTTGCTTCTCGGTGACTGGCAGATTGAAACCCCACCCCAAAGACTACACATGTGCTCAAGTGAAGGGGGTGTTGGCCAGAGTAAATATCAAGGCCCGTTGGTGACGTGTTTGTCACCTGATGTCCAGCCCCCTGTCAATCAGTGTTACACAAGTCCTTCCCTCTTTCCAAATTTTCTCTCTGTGGCATTGTGAAGAGAGGGGATTGGAGTGGAGGGTTGAAGGGACAACTTTCGAGCATTCTAAACCATTGGATTTTTATGTAAGGTGCTAAACTCATACT
>BMAT01008308.1:2129-19898 GCA_019649035.1 Elysia marginata | reverse complement strand
CGCATGCGATATAAATAGACCCTGCACGCATCTTCAGCAGGGGCGGATAGGGCAGTACATTTACGGCGGGAACGTGAGAGTGGGACCATGTGGCATGCAATAAATATATACCTAATGCGCAAGTAGAGTTAAGTTTAACCCTAGGCTGGTGGTCCACTGAATAGTTAGTCGTAAAGAAAAGGGATTCTTCTTTTAGATCTAACACATAAGTAATTTATCATGCAAAAAATCAATACAACCACTTTTAGGATTAATCTATACAGGCTGATTACCAGAGTAAAGCGTGTATTTATTTGCAAAGCATATTAATTTATAAGCAATCCTCTTTGTACACATTTTACTTTTAAGTTTTTAAAAACTGACACCTCTGTGTGGAAAATCTTACCATTTTATTCTTGTGTAAACTATTCATGATCGCTTAAATTCATTATTCATATAAAATCAATTTTACAGCATTAACTATAGAAAGTTTAATAATAGCTCCTAGGTAAACTAAAAGAATAAATCTGTAACAGTAACCCAAGAAAAAATATTTTCTGAAAGTTTTGTGTTTACTTGAGTGTATATATACTGAATATTTTATCGGGGGCTCTCTACCTAATTTCCTAGTTTTTCACTTTACTTAATGTGTTAATATATGTAGCGTATATTCCTGAAAAGGATAAAGCTAGGACTAAGCCTAAAATACACACTGTTACATGTATCAGAAGTACTAATTTTCTATCTCACTTATATTACCAGGTACAAAAGTAACCAATTTCCTTTACTTCATTTTCAGTTGAAAATCATTTGGCTCATTGATGATGTCTCGTTTGGTAAGGCTTTTTTTTTTGTTTTGAGAAAGGTTATATATATCCTGGGCACAAGTTTTAACTTTTTAAGAGTTTTTAGACAATTAAAACATTTGAACAACTGCATTGTTTTATAACAATTTATAAATTTTCGAATTCTTGTCATTTTTTTTTTTCCAAAATGATCAAAGCAATTGTAATGAGAAAATTAAAAAACCATGACAGCCACCATTACTGGCATTAGGAGATTCCAAAATTATATGTACATTTTTGTACGCTTTGGAAAGTTTACAAGCATACGTACCATAATATGATCATTTATCATTTTTAATTCCTTTGTCATAATAATAATTGATTTATAAAGTATGTGCTGTCTTTACTTTGCAACATCCCTCTTCAAGTTTAATTATTGACTGGAAGCCATTGGACAGGTTTCATACAGCCTGTTCTTGTTTTAATAAAAAAAAAAATTAAAAATCCCCTTGATTTATAATTTGGGAACTCTGGAGGGACACAGTATTCTGCCATGATGTAGCAGAGGGTGAGGACTGATGTCTGGAGTATTGTTTGAGAGGTGCTCACTTATGTTTCTGCCACAGTGGATTTCTGATATAAACTCTGTTTAACTTAAGTTGATCTGTTTAAGATCAACTTTCATATAAAAAAACAGATTTTGAGTTCCTCTTCTTTTTTCTCTTTACAATGTATTTCGTATAAATTTTGAATTTATACATAAGATCAACTTTTTTTCAGGCGGAGAGGGGTTTATCTTATAATTTTTAACAGGATTCCTCTGTAATTTTATGAGAAGGCATGAGATTTTTTTGGTCCGTCCTTTAAAAAGTTTCCTGTTGGTAATCGGTTTATCTATGAGTGATTTTCCTTCACTTGAGGTGTCTTGTCTCTTAAAGTTTAATGCTTGATGGTTGTCAAGATGGAATATTGATGACACGGATTTGGTTGTATTCATTTGCAGGTACCATGATCACAGCTGAGCACTTCTTCAATTTATGTTCAATATTTGGATCGGTGTGTCAGCTTATTTACATATAACTCAGTCACCGGCATAGCCTTTTTGGAGTGACTCAGTTCAGGCATGTCGTTGATGTAGTCCAGTATGTTGAAGTCGGTCGGTGCAATAACTGAGCCTTGTATTGTAAGATTCCATAAAGCTGATCTTTCACCTTCTATTTTTTTACATTAAACTTCCTCATACCTGCTATAATTAATTGGAATTTCAGGGTTTTTCAGCATGAAATCAATTTAATTTTCTTTAGTATGAGCTATTGGATTCAGACTGTATCAATGATCATAGACTGCTGACAAATCGACCAAAACCTCTCCAGTCTGAAGGTTTGTTTTCCATCAAAGCCTGATTCTATATGTACAACCAATGCAGAACTTGTTCAGTGGATTCTCTATTTATCTAAATCTCATTTATTTTGCTGGTATGCTTAGCTCTATGAGGTGTGTAAATTCTAATAGGTATGATTCTCTCCAACAATTTGTATATGCATCAGAGAAGAGTTGGCCTACAGCTTGAAAATTCTGTGGCTATTTCGGTGATTTGAGGATAGCAACAGTTATGACATGTCTGCGGGTATTCAACCCATGTATTAGGGGAGTAATGTTGGGAGCGAGTGAGTTAATAAAATAAACTTGCTTAGTTGTTCTGAAAGATGTACATGTAATGTTTTTTATGATTATGATGATTGTCGTGAGTGAGTGAGTATGTGTATTGTGCATGCTTTACCCTTGGTATGGTAGTGAGTTTTGTTTAGTGAGCGCAAATCAGGGGGAGTATATGTGGTCACCTCTGGACCTTAGATTGAAGCTGTGGAGATGGATGCTAGAGGGAAGTATGCCATCCCATCAAGTACCTGCGTCAAGTGGCAGTTGTATAAGCAATAGATAGTATCAGGGACCCTCACGGTCGTGTTGTATTGCATATTTAGATTTTGATTTACAAGTCCTTTCTTTTAAAGTAATAAGTTTAAAGCTGCCTTTCTTCTATTGCCTTTTGGTCTTATGCAAATTCTGAGTTTAAAGTTTTGTTTTTGCATGTAACTGCATAGTTGTCATTGAATTGAAAGGTTTTACCCTAACTTTTAGAACTAGAGGGTCACCTCTTCCATAATACCATGCTTCCTTATTGTAATGAGGTTAAAGGATCTTTGGCAATTCGTTGATGATAGTATTTTTTTACTCTTGATGTAAGTTTTTTCTCTCTTCTGACCAGAAAAAGATTCGATTTTTACCTATGTCTTCTTGTCGATTGTTGTTATGTGCTTTTGTAGCAGAGGTCAGTGTACGTTTGCTTAATCTGTGCAAGTATTCAATAATTACTTTATTTCGTGGTCAGGTCTTAACAAAGCATTTTCAATCAGCCTTAAGGAAGTTGGTGTTCGTATACTTGTTGCTTTGGAAATCTTCTTGCTGGTGCTTATGACTGCTGACCAATTTCAAATGTTTGGAAAGCCATTTAAGACTTTTCTTGGCACTGTTACTCTGTCCTTGCTACTATCATACTATGTCAAATGAACACAAGATTAGTGCCATACATTTTTTCCCTTTTTAATGTGCTGATTTGAATGTACATTTCTTTTAGGGGGGGGGGGTGAGAGTTGATTTGAAAAGGAGCAACTCTCAACTCTCTCAACTCTGTTCTTCTTCACTTATCCTTTTTATTTCATAAAAGTCTTTCTTTACCACTGAAAGGTGTTTGATTCCAGTTTTTGGAGGATTGGTGCAGTTAGATTAAAGGGTTTATGTTTTGTCTATCAGAACTCAAGTTTTTCGAGATCTATTGTTTTCTCAGGTGGCCTAACATACATTTCTATGCCACACTAATATATATTTTGGTGAGATTTTTTTATGTTGACTACTGAGCTGAATATAAATTCGTCTTGTATAATGGGGATTTGTCAATGAAGTGAAATTCCTGTATAGGAGAAACATGAAGTCAATACTTGTTTTCATTAGGTTTGAGAGAAACTCACATTTGGCCATTCATAATAGCTCGTTTTGTCTAGGTAGACCATCAATTCAAGAGGACAGTTTATTAAACAGAGACTCTGTTGTAAAGGTTGCACTGTAAATTTGTCATTGTTGTTAATTTGTTTTTCGCATTCTTTTTGTTTACGTTAGTGAATAATTTCTTTCCATGCTATTCAATTTCCTGCAAGTTTTCCATGTGCAATTGTCAATTTGCACTGTAGTGGGGGGCAGACATAACTTGATTAATGGATTAGGTCAATAGTTTTCAATCGGAGGTCACTAACCAAATGTTGATATTTCTCAATGTCCATTGCTCGGATTTGTTCAGCTGTGTGAATGATTCTCTTTTGCCACTTGCTGCCAGACAGTTCATCATGGAGCAATTATTTTGGGATTTGTCAGTCTTTGAATTGTTACTTGATCAAGCACTTCAGTGTTGGTGATTCTGTCTTGCTGTACAATTCTAAGAAAACATTTTTGCTGAATGCCTCAACTGTTTCTTATGAAGTACACGCTAGCCCATTTTAAACATGCCAACTCTCTTCAGGGGAAAGACAGGGTCATTGCATATTGAATTTGCAATGTTGTAGGAGCTGCAAGGCAATAACAAGGGTTTCATTTGCTTCATCACCTGTCTACGGGTCTCTTCCTGATTTTCTCTTGTGATTTACTCTGTTAGCCTTCTTTATTCATGTACACATCCACAAAGTAATGAGACGTAATTTCAATTGATGAAGAAAATATTGAACAAGAAGCAGAATTCAAAAGTTGTGTCTTCTGCTGTCTCCCTTCTCGTCCTTCTTACCTTACTTGTACTTTTAAAGCAAGTTCTCCAATTATTTATTTTTTGTACTTGATTTATAAATATTTTTAACATTTCCAGATTTCACTTGCTGTGGGTGTGTATGGAGGAATTTATATATGTCAGAATTATGAGGTATTTTTACATCAATACTTTATATAAAAATGATAAAATGTTATTTCCCTAGGTTTTTGACTGAAATAATATATTAAATAGGCTTCATAAGTTCTTTTGACTTTTTCCTCTCACATATTTTGATCATAAATAATTCAACCACATGAATGTGTGAGTTTATACATCGTCTACTGATACGTACATAAACATGCCCATAATGATGAAATTCAATTCTAAATTTAGATAATGTAATCATTGGTAAAGTTGGATGAGATTTGGACTTCCATTTATGAAGGCTCATAAGATGTATAAATGGACATAGTATTCAAACAAATTGGCAATAAATTGAGAGCCAATTTGAGGTGTAATATTTACCTAACTACAAACTCTATAATGTGATCTATGTAGGCATCCATCAATTCTGTATTCTTATTTGAGAAATGGATCAATTTTAGTTCCAAACTAGACAATTGATTGCTGTGCTGTCCTTTTGATGGAAATATTTACAATTTTTTACAGTTTATTTGCATTTCCAAAATAGTGTGTGCGTGGTCTTAGCAGACTTTATAATAAGATTAGTGTATACTTCACAACTTTCTGTAAGTAGGCTCATCCTAAAGAAATACATGTGTGAACATTTTTATGCTTTTGTTTAGTTTTCTTCTTTAAAATTAATTTAATTAGGGCTCATTTTTTTTTTTTTGCAGAGGACAGATAGGCTTACATGGCTACAGGAATTTTTAAGAAGTTTTGAAAGAACATTTGCCAAACATTTATATATATATATATATATATCTTTTCTTTAAGTTGTTAAACATTTTATTTTAAAACACACACTTTTGGTAGATGCAATATATTTAGACACACATATTTGAAAAAATGAAATAAATTTAAATTGCAAAACATTTATGATGCTACAGTGAAAATTATGTAACCACATATTATGTCAGTTCTTGATTTATATCTATTATCTATTGCAGGTCCCAAAAATTCCAGGACCCTTTGAGCTTTGGGATCTTATTCAAAAACAGGCCAAGACGTTTGAGAAGAAAGACAAATGACGTGGTTTTTCTAAGCTAACACCAGCAGAGTAATAAATACTAAATATGAATTTATTTAAGAGGTTTTTACTCATAATGGAACCAAAACATGTTTGCAATATCATATATTATAGTGTTTTCTTAGTTACTCCATCCCATTTGATTTCAGTACTAGGTAATCTTTAGTTTGAAACAAGTCCCCTTTAAATTTTATGAGTGTTTCCTTAAGTGTAGATTTTTTTTCAGTCAATCATTACTTAAAAGAAAATGGCATTTTTAGCTACAAAATTTTTTCATATACTTATTGTCTCTTTCCAAGCAATGGTCTTAATGAGAAATTGTAATATTTGCCACAGACAGTGTAAGTTCAGATAAATGGTTGAGATGAATGGCTCCTGATAAAAATTTTATCAACCCTTTTTGTAAACCACTTAAAATGGACACCATAGTCGTTAAGAGGTGTCTCTATACCAAACCAGCTAGATCTTAGATAGAGACTAAGATCTTTCAAGAAGTATAACCTTACATTTGGTAAAAGTGGAAGATTTGAGACTTTAAAGCATGTGTATCAGTTTTAGCAGTAATGTTTTCCTTAGTTGTTAATTTTTAAAAGGTATTTTGCTACAAAAAAGTTGTGACACTGACAATTTTGTTACATGTGCTTTATTTTTAATTGTTTATACAATTCTCTGATAAGGTGTAATTCTATTTCTGTGCTTCAGGAAATTGCTTTTTTTGGATTTAAAATACATTTGTAGTGGAATAGATTTAAAGAAGTTCTCTCCACTTCAAAATCAAGTTTTCACCATAAGGACACAGCGGGCTAAGCCATGCAGGTCCTCTTATCACTATCAGCACAACTGTTTCACATGAAAATAAATTATATGTGGAGCAAAGGTTATTGGTTAGTTAAAATTTTACCTGTTTTTGACAAAATAGTCTGCTTGGATCCCTGAGATGTAAAATCAATCAAAGCATCTTTCTTATAAGAGTGTCTAACTAATTATCAGTACAAATATTTTTATTCTTATGTTTTTAGCCGGGTAAAAATAGTTTAAAACTTCTTAAGATTTTTATCAGCCATTTTTTTTTAATCAAGAGGTTTTTTGTTTTTGTGATTGGAGATGGTGTGTTGTCTCATTGTGTGCTTGTTACTTGCTACTTGTATGCCTATAACATATTACCATATTTGTAATAGTTAGCCAGGCATAATCATGTCGAGCTCTTAATAAAGACCTGATGATTAATTGCTAAAAAATGCTATCATGAAGCCGAAAAATGAATTTAAAATCTCATAAGCACACATATGTATGGTGTCTTTCAATAATATTATATATGCATACATACATATGTGGTTAAAATTATTCCGTGAAATCTATCTAATCCCTTCTGGTAAATTGTACTATTTTCAAGCATGTAATGCCATATTGTACAGATAAATTTTGTTGATAATGTTTACACAGTTTCAGTTGCATGAAAAGCTAATGAAGTATTCTAGGTTGTCTCGGTGGTACTCTTATTTTGTGAATAAACCTGTTCAGAAAATTCAATAAACAAATGTCTTTGTGTTGATAAATTTCTTTGGCCTTTTAATGTTGCTTGCCAGTTTCAGAGCCAGCAGACGTAAAAATGTGATTCAGTTTTCATCTTAATTTTTAGAACTATTCCATGAGTAAGCCTATTTGGTACACTTAGTTAGAAATGCCTTAGGACTTATCATTTAATTCTTTAAGGGAGAGGGTGTTTGAAAATAATAAATCACAGAGCTGCCGACCAGTACCGACTTAGATCACTTCCTTTTTGTACCAAAATGAGTGGCAAAATACTTCATAACAGATGACTATTGACAAACCAAAAAAAATTAAAACAAGTTGAGTAAAATGTCAACGATTGGAAAATTGGCAGGTAAAAGAGGGTTGAGCAAAAGATGGGCTACTCGGTCATTGTTTTCAAAATATAAGTTACAATAGGCTCCTCTTTAGTTCATCAGTTTAGGACGAGGTAAAAAGTTTATTGTCATCAAGGTTAATCTGACCGATTAAAAGGTATTTTTTTTTAAGTCCAAATTTCAATGGAACAAGTTGGTATTAGGTTCTGATAAATTGTAGGAAATATAGGATTATCTCTTCTGCTATTGGTTGACAATGTTTTGGAGGGCTTTATGTTTTGTTTTATTTTAACTTTGTTATATTGTGTCTGTTGTAACAGCAAGGCTTGGTGCTGTGTTGAATAAAAAAAGCTATGATACCTATTATTGGTATTTTTACTTGCAGAAAAGTGCAGTTTTTTAGTTTCTCTGAAACGTGCTTTGTCACCTGATGAATATATAGGAGCTTTGGAGTTGTTTGCAATCAAGTCCATATGATTGCAAACAAGTCCATATGATTGCAAACCGGGATAATTCAAAAGTTTGTTTATTTCAAACTACATGTATATATTCAAATTTCCACTTCTATATCTTTCCTCCATATGTACTGTATTATTAACCTGCCTATCATGTAAAAATTCGAATTTTAGATAATTATAATTTAAAGTTAAATATTGTCCAAAATATTGGAACGAATGTACAATTAAATCAGACTTTTATTTTTAACTACATGTGTAGGCCCTGCATGCTGTAAAGTCACAGGAGGAGAACATTGGGTCTGAAAAAGGGGTTGATTTTATGAAGGTTTAATCTTAGGAAAGCTTATCCTACAATGACTTCATTGTTAAGTCTTTGACTGACAGAATCAATTAAAATCTTCAAACTGTGTAAACTAAAGCATGAAGTGGAAACAAAATAATTGAAAATGTAAAAAAATGCAATAAGTTGCAGTCAAAAATGGCAAAAGTTGCTACATAACATTATTAATAACCTGAAAAACAAAAGAAACAAACGGAGATAATGTTAATTAACCATTGTTTGTATGTATAGTTTATAAATGATATACATGTATTTATGTTGCTAGGAATATCAGCAATTTCCAACAGAACCAAAATTTCGTCACAAACCAGTTGAAAAAAAAATAGAAAAATATCAAATTACTGTTTAAAGAATCCACAGAGGACAATAGACAAACCAATTAAAGAAAAATATTTCATAAATCACCCCTGCAGGATTCTGCACCAACAAATCTTTTACGTTTTCACCCCAAAAAGCAAAATTTGATTTATTTAATAACAAAATAAAGGAATATCACTTAATTTTTAAAACAAGAGTAGTGAATCAAAAACATGTAAGGAGATTTTAAATGTGTTTCATTCGTTTCCATTTTTTCTTTTTCTTTTCTTCGAATTACGTGTGCACGTATTAAATAAAATGCTCCTGCGCGCTGGGTAATAAGAAGATGAGGCAGGGGGTGGGGAATGTAAGCTGTGCGTAGCGTATTCTTTGTGACCTACAGTGGAATCCGGTTAAGATAAAGCCTATTGGGCCCAACTAAAAAGTTCGTTTTATCCAGAGTTTATATTAAGCAGTAACATTACTAACATAATAAAGTAAAAAAGGGAAAGGCACCAATGAGCTAGTTCATCTTAAGCGGATTCCATTGTACGTTGCTAAACCACCCCGTCCCTTGTGGCTCATTTGAAGTGGAGAGAGCTGCTAGTGCTATCAATCTGTATCACTTATGTGTTGATGAGTTGGAAGGGGCAAACCGTCATTAGCCCACGAGAGGGGAAGATGGGGGAAGGACAGGGCAGCTCAGTGTTTGAGTTAGACTAGAAGCTCACCACCCACGCAAAGGACATTTACCAAAAGCCAATGACCTATCAACCAATCACAGTGCTACTCACATCAGTCCCACCTCCTCCCTTTCACCTATTATTGTACATGTAAATTGTAATTTATCGGCCAGGCTAGATCTAGTTCTACGCTCTGTGATTCTAATGTTCTATGGGATTGGGCGGGCAGTTTCTCTATCTCCGACTCCGAGTGTTCGTGACTTCCTCGCTTTAGATGCAAAAAATATTTTAAAATGCCATAAAATAGTTACAAATTTCGACATTTTCAGGAAAAACGTGAAAATTTTCCTAACGTTGCTAAAAATCACAAAAACAGTAAAATTTGCGATTCGTCACGTACCCCCAACCCCCCCTCCCCCCCCAAAAAAAAATAAATATAAAAAAGTTCTAATAAATCGCGTCACGATTTTCTGGTTCTAGAATTACATGTACTCTGTTTAAGACCTTATCTGGGATCGACATTACTGTAAGTCCCCTGCAGTTGTTACAAATGCTAAGGCATCTTTTCTTTGGCTGTTGAACAAGACGCCCTTCAAGTCTCCTCAAAAATTTTCTCCCTCCAGAATGATCTCTTCAAAAAGTCGACGCAGCACTCGGCTGTTGTTTGTGCATCATTCTTGAAATGGTTTAATGCTTCCGGTGGTCCAGCCGATATATCAGTGCTTTTGTAGTTTACTGCTTTCAGTACATCCCCTTTTGTTGGGGGATCACAATTAACAGGGGATCCTTTCTTGCTGGAAACATACATGTATGTGCTGGCTTATCTGTTGGGTGGGGGGTGGGGTGCGAGAAGGTTTTTCAAATGTTCCATTCACTTTATCTTTGAAAATTGTGATTCCCTGGATATCTTTGACGGAGACTCTTGGAAAAGCGTACTTAAGTGACATGACTCTCATAATTTGATATAGAATCCTGGTGTGCCCATTCTGTGTTGCTTTTTCACCTTTTCTGATAGGCTATTGATAAATGTTTCCTTGCCATTCTTGGTGCCTCCTTTCACTTCCTTTGCTGCCTCCATGTACTCCTGTCTGGCTGTCTCTCTTTCTACTTGTGTCCTACTTATGTTCACTAGTTCTTTCTTGTTCCTTATATTTCATTTTTTTATGTCGGGAATCTCCATACATCAAGTCTTTGTGTTCCCTTTCTTTCCTCTCAAGGACTTCTTTACAGGGTATAAAGTGCTAAGTTTTAATATTATTTTAATGGGTCTCCCTCTCATATGTTTACAGCTCTAGGGTTTGAAATTTTTTTTCTTCAAAGTGACATAAAGTTCTTCTTTCTTGCCACCCTGCATTGGGCTGACTTGGTACTCAGGTCTTTGGAACTCTCTTATTTTCCAATTTTTTTCTGAGGCGAGGTTTAGTACAGCAAATGGTAAATGGCGGTCCGATCCAATGTCTGCCCCAGCCCCCAACCCCCTTTTTTTTTCAAAAAAGCGTCAAAAATTGCGTGTTATTCAATCAAAGGTGGGCAATTTGATTCTCTGTATTTCCAACCCACTACGAAAAGGCGTTTGATTCTGTTGAACACTTTGCTATCTTTGATGCTCTACGTAAAATAAATATTAAAGAAGACTATGTCGAAATTTTAGAAAATATTCATTTCAATGCCACAGCCCGCATCCATATTGACGGCATGGAGTCTGAGCCATTCCCCATTAAAAGAGGAGTTAGACAAGGAGAACAAATTTCTCCAGGCTGTTTACAACGGCAATAGAAGATATATTCAGAAAAGCAGAACTGACAAATGGTATAGATATAGATGGTGAAACACTGACTGACCTGAGATTTGCTGATGATGTGGCTCTCCTCACGAAAACACCACAACAGATGGAGTCACATATAAACACCCTCAACAAAATCAGTAAAACGGCAGGACTAAAAATTCTCAAAGGAAAAACAAAGCACATGGTTAACTACCTGAAAAAATATGCATTGAAGATGAAGTGATTGAAAAAGTAGTGCATTACAATATCTTGGTCAAACAACATACCAAGGAGAGACCACAAAAGAAGTAATAAAATGTAGGATCAGGGCAGGCTGGAGCTGTTTTGAAAGACACAGAGAAGTGTTCCCCGACGATAAAATGCCGGTGTTTCTCATGGGACAAGTCTTCGACCAATGTGTCCTCCCAAGTATGACATATAGCTGTCAAACGTCATCATCATCAATGCCCTTCACCCTTGGCAGGGTATAGGCCACGCACAAGTAAATGCCACCTACTCCAGACTGGGGCAAGCTTTCCAAGCTGACCCCATCCCTTTCCCACCATTGTCATTTCCCTCTCTACGCATCTCTTCCATGTATCTCTAGGCCTACCCCTGCCTATATTCCCTTGTGGATTCCTATGAAGTGCCTATCTTGTGATGTTCTTATGTGGTTTCCTCAGTGTGTGTCCAATCCAACGCCACCTCCTCATTCCGATTTCCTTCTCTACTCGTTTCTGCCCTGTTCGCCTCCAGACCTCCTCATTTCTTACCCGATCATGTAATTTTATTTTCCGAATACCCCTCATACATTATTTTATTTATAAGGGTTTGCACTTTTTTTTATTGCTCCAGGTGTGGCTTTCCAAGTTTTGCAACCATACAGCAAAATTGATTTGACATTAGAATTGTAAAGTCTGATCTTGATCTTTTGATATATGTTTCCAGCTTTTCAGATCCTTTGTAGTTGTGTGCATATAGATCTTGCTTTTCCAATTCTTGCCTTAATGTCCGCGTCTGTTCCACCCTTCAGGTCGATTATACTTCCTAAATATGTAAATGAGACTACTTCCTCTAATGTCTCTGTTCCTAGTATGATTGCTTCCTCGGTTTCTACTCCTGACCTAAGTACCTTAGACTTTCCACTGTAGATGCGAAGCCCAAGACTCTTTGATATTACATTTACGTCCTCAGTCTTGCTTTGCATCTATCCTTTAGTATATGAAAGCAAGGCCATGTCATCGGCAAAACCTAATTCATCCAACTGCTGCCATAAGTCCACTGAATACCATTTTGTTTACCCCTTGTAGGCTCCTTCATAATCCAATCAGTAGCCAAAATCTAGAGAAATGGTAACAGAAGGCATCCTTGGCGTACTCCAGTCCGAATTTGAAAACTATCTGAGAGCTGACCCCTGTTACAGATCCTGCAGTAGGAACTGTCACATGTAGATTTAACAATATTTACTCGTTTTTTTTGTGGTATACCATAGCGTCTCTACTTGGTTGTCTCTTAGTTTTCCATCCGCTGCATGTTTCATTCTTTCAAAGATGATTCTGTTAAAGACTTTCCCAGGTATAGACAATAGTGTGATACCTCTGTAATTGTTGCACTTGCTCAAGTCTCCTTTCTTCGGAATTTAATCAAATGTCCCTCTTTCCAGTCACAAGGTACCTTCTCCTGTTCCCAAATATTTACAAACAAAATTTATTCCATTTTGTGCCACGGGTGGAATGAGGTCTGGACCTGCTGCTTTATTTGATTTCAATGCTTATATTGCTTCCGCTATTTCCTCTTTAGAAGTTGGCTATGGGTTTATAGGCAGATCATTTCTAGCTGGGAGAATATCTGGTGGGTTTTCAGGTGGTGGTCCGTTCAGAGGTTGTTCAAAATGTTCTTTCCATCTTGCCAGCTGTCCCTCTTAAGTGAAGATAGCTTGCTCAGCTCTTTCTGTCTATTCATCCAAGAATCTATTCTTATCTCTCTTGGTGGACTGCTTAACCTCTCGGTGAGCTATTGAATACTTTTCTTGTGCTTCTTTCTTTTCTGCCCTTGTCCTACATCTGTTCAGTTCACCTTTTATTTCTCCACCTCTTTGGATTTGTTCAATGATTCTTGCGTTATCCAATCTTTACATATTTTATTCCTAAGTCCAAGAACTGAGCTACAGGTTGATGACATGCCATCCTTAATACTATTCTATTGTGAGTGAATATCTTCCTGTTCAAGTTCCCAGAGTAATACATGTAGATATTTATTTTTTAACTCCACCTGGAATTCTTTCCTCTTGTTTATATCTTGTCGAAGGTATACTTGAAATTTTAGGCGTTTTCCGTAATTGACAATTACATGTCTCTTCAGCTTGAGTCTTAGTTTAGCTAGTACCAGGTGGTGGTCTGTTCCTGCGCCTGCTCCTCTCATCACTCTGACACCTTCTAAATTATTTAGAGATACCAAAATAGTTTATTGATTTTCCGTCCTTCCATCAGGTGAAATCCATGTTGCCTTGTGAATGCGTTTGTGAGGAAAGACTGTCCAGCCAGTGACCAGTTGGTTGAAAGAGCACAGAGAAATGAATCTTTCCCCATTGTCGTTTACCTCCCCTAATAATAAATACCCGGTAATAATAATATTAATAACTTATTTACAGAGCGCCTAAAATCCACTAAAAAGTGCTCAGTGGCGCTAATAAGTAATATACAGGAATATAAAGGTTGCTTCATAACAATACAGATCATTGTAAAATAGTGTGACATCACATAACATTAAAAAGCTCTAAAACAGAAATGCATCAAAAGTATTACACCAACATTTTGGTCCTACTCTAATACTATGCATTAAAAAAAACTGATAAAAATTATTAAAATTAGAATGGAAATCAAATGCATTAACATCATGTAAATGTATCTATAAACATCCGTAAATACGTCGGTAAAGAAAGTAAAAGTAGTCATACACAATGTAGAATAGAAGTTTAACCTCAAACGCAACCGAGTACTACAATACAAATTAAATGAAATGTATAAATAGTTAATTGTCTAAAAGCAGCCATATTCACACTTAATAGCAAAATAAAAATCAAGATAAATATGTTGAAATAGAGAAAATTAAACCCGTTTCTTGTGTAATCATTTATATTGATTAATATCGAAAAGCTGTTTATAATAATTTTAAAAATGTAGATGTGGTGACGTATCACCAAAAACATATTAACAAGTCAAGTTTTTCATAAAATGATAAAAGACTATGCAGAGTAACACAACTTAAAATACTCTGTTTTTAGATTTGTTTTAAAAGACTGAAAAGTTAAACATTGTTTGGTAGTAAGAGACAAAGTGTTCCATACTTTCGGAGCATACGCAGAGAAAGCCCTCTCATCTAGCTTAGAAACTACTCTCTTTGTTGACAGAGGAAAGTCACTAGAAGACCGTAGAGTTCTTACGGGCTGATAAAGATGTAGGCTATTAGGTCTTCAAGATAGCATGGAGCAAGCCCGTTTAAACTTTTAAAAGCAAGGCATGCATTTTTAAAATCGATTCTTCCCTTTATTGGTAACCAGTGTAGAGTTCTTAAGAGTTCAACTGAATTTTCACATTTTTTTCTTTAGGACAATCTCAGCTGCTTTGTTCTGAATTTTTTTTTTGTAGTCTTTCTAGGAGATAAGCTGGGATTCCAACTAAAAAAGAATTACAATAATCCAAACGGCTGGTAATAAATCAATGGACTGAACTACGGGCTGTTTCACAATCAATAAAGTTTCTAAATTTTCCAATGTTTTTAAGATGGAAATGACAAGCTTGACATACTTTTTTGACATGTTGTTCCATGGACAGACGAGCGTCAAAATAAAAACCTAAATTTCTTACAGAATCGTTAGTAGGTACAGAAATTCTCTCTCCAGCAAAATTCATATAACTTTCATCAAAACTTTTAGCCCCTTTCGAAAAAATCAACACTTCTGTTTTACTTTCATTTAACTTCAACTTGTTTCGTGTCATCCACTCTTTAATTTCACTCAAGCATTCCTCTACTTTACTCGGGGCTGAGCAATCTCCTTCTACTGGCAGATAAATCTGTGTATCATCAGCATATATAAATGAAAATCATATTTAAACTTGCTGATTATTTTACTGAAAGGTGCAGTATACATAGTAAAAAGAATAGGACCAAGAACTGAACCTTGTGGTACACCAAAATTAACAGTACCGGTACTAGGATTAGAAAAATGTCCTTCCAGTGCAACTGACTTTGAGCGATCGCTGATATGGGAGAATAACCAACTCAAAGCTTTATCGCAAATACCAAAATATGAATTTAGTCTCTTAATCAGTATTTCTTCAGTGTCAAAAGCTGCGCTAAGATCTAACAAAATAAGCATAATAGGTTGTTTAAAAGGTTTAAGACGTAAAATATCATCAAGCACTCTAAGGAGAGCTGTTTCTGTACTATGATTAGTTTTGTAAGCTGACTGAAACTTTGAGCAAAGACTATTAGTATTATTATTCATGTATTCTTGAAGCCTAACTGCTACTATTTTTTCAATGATTTTTGAAAGAAAAGGCAAGTTACTCACTGGAAGATAGTTTTTAAAGTCGTTTACATCAAGCCCAACTTTTTAAAAAAAGGGGTCGTACTACAGCTCTCTTCAGCAAGATAGGCATCTCCCCAGAATCTAAACTACAGTTAATTAAGTGCGTCAAAGCCGGACTCAGGAGATCTGCATATTGGATGGCCACCCAAGTTGGAAAAGCATCGAGTGAACATGTCTTATTGGGCATAGACTTGATAATGTTTTTAACTTCATCTTCTGCTGTAGGCCTGAAAGAGTTGAGAGACGTTTCACAAGTTTCAGAACTGTTGTTAACAGAAGATACGTTGGTGTTGTCAAGTTCCTTCCTTATGTATTCAATCTTGTTGTCGAGTCAGCAAATTTCGTGGCCAATTCTCGATTGTCGTTTGTTGTGGCAAATCAGCACATGGCTTAGAATGTTTAATAAGGCCGTTTACAGTTCGAAACAGCTCTTTGGGGTTGCTCGTGCTGTCGCTAATTTTGTTCTTTGTGTATATCTGTTTGGCCGCCGTAATCAGTTTGTTGGTGTTTTTTCTTGCGTCGACAAAAGCTTGACGATGAACCTCCAGGTGTGTCTTTCTCCATTTCTTTTCGGCTGAACGCTGAATTTTTTTGGCTTCCCGAATATCATCAGTGTACCATTGCTTATTAGGGCGAATAACAATTTTTCTATTCACAATTGGAGCATGTTTGTTGATAACGTCTGCCAGGACTGTGTTAAAGACATTGACTTTGTCAGTAACAGATGTTGCATTATGCACTTTCTCTAGCACACTTGAATTAATAATGTCTTCTTTCAAAACAATTCTGTCGATGGATTTCATCTTTCTGTAACTTATTGTTTTCTTAATTGGTTTTAGTTTTATATTTCTAAGTTCAAAATGTACACAATGGTGATCTGACAGGCAGCAATGATCTATTACAAAATTTTGAACAATTGAAATGTCTTCACTGTCAGTAATGTCAAGATCTAGGTTATGGCCAGCACTACGAGTGGGTTCTTCTATATGTTGTTTCATGTTAAAAGAAGACAAAAGATTCAGAAACTTTTTGTTGTCACCAGTTGACTTAGAGTCCACGTGAATATTAAAGTCACCCATCAGAATAAGGCTTCCTCGTAAAAAATGTCTTTTCTATTAAAAGTTCTTGAAATTCAGAAAGGAATATTTCAAAGGTTGATTTGTTTGTTTTAGACTGCGGGGGTCTGTATACGACAATAAATCTGTAGTCACTTTTTTGTACCTTACAAGTAACTTCAAGATGTTCAAAAGATTTAAAGTTCTTAGATTGTTGCACCTTAATTTGCAGAGCATCTTTGTAAATGATAATTAAACCACCACCGTTTCTTTGTTTTCGATTTTTAACTTCATATGAATAGCCTGATGGAATCAGTTCATTCAGTGTTAAATTATCACATTCATTGTGCAGCCATGTTTCACTGATAGCCATAATGTCTAAATCATGCTCTATTAAATAGTCGTTGTATAAGACAGCTTTGTTCCTTACTGATCTAGCATTGCTGAGGGCAGCATGAAACTTAGGCTCAGTATTCAATTTTTTGGATCCAACGTCTAACTGCGTTGCACTCGTGTTTACAAATCTAAATTAGCTTGTCTCGTAGTTGTGTTGACCTGACCAGCTCTTTTCCCTCGTCGCGTTTGTTTATTCTTTTTGCAGAACAAACCTTTTTGCCTCAATACATTCGACACTGAGTCCTTTATTTTGGTAAGTATTTATATTCTCTAAGTTGGCTTAAAGTGTAAACAACCTTTGACGTGTCGTCAGTGTAAACTGTAAGTGTTAACACCGACCATGATGGTCTTTGCTCTCTTCTATGTTGCACAGTGAACAACAGTTAACAAACACTGAAACCTGAAAACAGGTTTTTGCACAGGTTTTTACACTAAATAAGATTCTTGGAAAATACTAAAAAATATCAATTATCACAGAAACTCATTTATGTCTATAGATAAAAATAATATTAACCTCCGGTTGTCTTGTTGGGTCGACAAGACGTGTTTCAC
>BMAT01008303.1:21032-31351 GCA_019649035.1 Elysia marginata | reverse complement strand
CTCTTCAGTTCGATCAGTTTACACCGCGTGTGGAGGGGGAGGGAGGTGCCACTGAAACTGTGAGAGGAGCAGTATGTTGCGCCACTGAAAAGGGACCGGTAGGGTGGCATTGGTATCCACAAACCTCGATGCTCAGCATGTGAAAAACAAAGGAAATCGTACGAACACACACACACACAAGACAAGTGCGGGCGGTGGCAGCGATGGTCACTTGGTTCGCGAGTGTGTGCGAGAGATCTACAGGCCTAGACTGTAGACAGAGAGAGAGAGAGAGAGGGTGGTGGTGGAGCAGAGGGGTTTGGGGAGGACAGAAGAAGTTGAAGGGGTAGAAATTCGTGTGTCTAGGCCTGTGATTTTTGTACTGTATGTAATGCGTGTCCATTACGGCACTAGCCTAGGCCTACAGCATAGAGTTCTACTTCTAGGCTTCAATGTACTTTGCTAGATTTTGGTTTGGACTTTGAATGATGCAACTGCCAGGCCTCCGCCACTCTCTCAGCCGCCTCATCGCGCTGGGTTTCTGAACACTCTGTTCTCGTTATTACCGAGATTTTTCTGGCTAAGCTCACTTAGGGTCTCGTTATTCTCAAAATAAATTATAGGGCTCAAATAGAGAGAAAAACGGGGATTTTTATATCTCTCTTTATACCAACAGTTCTCGTTATTCTAGCTCTCGTTAAAAATGGGTACCACTGTATCCAGCTAGCTGAAATTTATTTTTATTCAAATGCATTTTGATCTGCTTTGGGAAGTAGACTGTGTATTGCCAAAAAAAAAAAAGAATATTAAATGTTACAAAACTGGGTATATTTGAAGAGTAAATCGAATTAAAACAAGTTGCATGTTCAAGATCTATGTTTCAATCTTAGAAAAACAACCGAGATTCTGAAGTTTGTAAGTCTTATGGACAATTGATTAGGAATCACTTTTTTTCAAAATATGCTCACCTAGAAGCATTAAAAAAAAATTAAAAGTATAATCGAGCAAACATGAAAATGAAATATGAGACTGTCATAAGATAGATAGTTGACAAAAAAAACCCCATGCAATGGGACAATAACAAATCAATGCTGTTGTGGTACTTATTTTGTTAAGCCATTCAGCCAGGTAGCTCAATTTGAAAAAGTATAGCTAGCTTGAACCCTTTTTAACTCATTGTCATCACACCACATACATGCATCAGCTGGCTTGATGAACATAGAAGATCTACCGCATTGCCGCATAGAAACTTTGAAAACCAAAGTCTCTTATAGATTAAATTTTTGAGGATTTTGATTGACTTTCTAGAAGCAGCAAATTCTCACCTTGAAAAAATATGCACAACACAGTGGGTACAATAATTTTCATAATATTGAAATAAATTATGCTAATATAGTGTGATACGAGGTGCATCCAGGATGTATGGGTTTATGACTTCATTGTGTCAATGGTCTTACTTTAGGTTCTGGCAGGATGGACTATAGCAAAATGTTATCTTTTTTCCCAGATTGATGAAGAGCAGATGAACAAAATCCTTGACCTCATAGAGAGTGGTAAGAAAGAAGGAGCAAAGTGTGAAGCTGGTGGCGAGAGACATGGAGACAAAGGATATTTCATCAAACCAACTGTTTTCTCTGATGTCCAGGATAACATGAGAATTGCTAAAGAAGAGGTCAGGATTAGGGTATTTTGGTCAGTCAACATCTGCATAAATATTTTGTTTCTATTTGTTTTTATTTTGAATGCCATTCACTATTTCCTAAAATGGGGTTGTTATTTGGAGACTTGACTTGTCTTTAAAACCCTTCATCATAATTGTGTAGGCTGTTTTTTGACTGTAAAAAAATCTTTGAACCAAAAAAAAGTACACAAATTCAAGACAATACAGGTACATATTTTTGTTGAAGTATGTAGGAATGACTTTTTATCAGTAAAAATTTTTAGACTCAGAGCAGACTGTAGGCCTAATGCGTAATTCAAGATTGTAGGTCAACTCCACATTTATTCGATGAGTTTTCGAAGTGAGTCAAGCAGTAGATAGAGTGTCTGTTTTTGTTATGTTTGCCTACCCACTTCTTTTTTGAAGGAAGTCAAGCAGTAGATGGAGTGTCTGTTTTTGTTATGTTTGCCTACCCACTGCTTTATAAAAGGGAGTCAAGCAGTGGATGGAGTGTCTGTTTTTGCCTACTCACTGCTTTATCTATTATGTATTTGCGCGGAAGCAAGTATTAACTGGCTGCATGCTGTGGTGACTTGTCCTGATTTTTATATTTCTTACAACGCTAGTGGCCACTCTCGTGTAAAAATTTAGATAGAATTTAATATGTTGTGTCAGTTTTTTGGAGATTCAATTCAAGTTTTTTTTCCAAAAGATATTTGAAGCGTTCATTTAGAGATTCTTATACATGTGTCTTACAACCGTTGGAAAGGAGTGCAAAAGATTTCTTTTATAATGTAGATTGTAGGCAAAGGAGATGATGAAAAAGAAAAGATAAAGAACAACAAAATATAAGGCTATTTAAGTAAGGTTTTGTATTTTTATAGAATTCTCGCCATTATTATACATTTTTCTGCTACCTTATGAATTAATATTCTTTCAATTTTTCTTTTTCACCAACTTTCTTAAGCAGGGGTAAATAAGATTGTGACAATCTCAATTTCTTCAATATAGGTCCTAATAGTAGTAGCATTGTATAGCTACACCTCTACTTTTCAATTGTCGATCCAGAATGCCAAAATATCCTCAGCCGCTTGGACTGTTCTGTCGCCACCTTCCATTTTTGTTATCGGGCAAGTTAGTACAATAAAATAAGATAAGTTGTTTCTGGTTCTCATTTGCATTGCATGGATGTAGGTGATTCCTCTTATTTCTATATGTGCATGTTGTAAGCAGTTTTTGCAGGCTTTGTTTTCAGTCGATGTGCTATTACCCTGTGCATGTGCTTTCTTATTCTTATTTATTCAATAAAATGTTTTTTATGTACCAGATTTTTGGGCCTGTGCAGCAAATTTTCAAGTTTAAAACACTGGATGAAGTTTTGAAGAGAGCCAATGACTCTACTTATGGCCTTGGTGCTGCAGTCTTTACCAACGACATCAACAAAGCTATGATGTTTTCTCAGGGAATACGAGCTGGAACATGCTGGTGAGATATGTCATCAGGTCATAAAGTTTTTGCACAACTGCAAATCCTGATATTTTTTTTTGACACAAAGCAGATTTTCTTAACTCACTTAGTACTGGGCTCCAAACACTGTCACATACGCTGAATACTGGCCATTTTGGGTTGTTTTTGAAAAATCATCAAAAATCTTAGTATTGTTTAATCTGCTCAATAATTTAGTATAATGTTTTAAAAGAAAAGAACTTTGCAATGCTTTTTATTTGCAGTTATTATCTTTAAAACTTTTTTTTTCACAATTTTTTAAAATTTTGCTGATTTTGAGGTTTTAGATCTTTTTTTGACACTAGATCTAGATTTAGATCTAACTTGAGCTCCACTAGTACTAGCCACAACTTCAGGTTCTGAGTCTGATTCAGAGCCACCAATACCTTCAAGTTCATATTCAGAATCGTTGTCGCTCATATCTAACCCTAGATCCACTTCTTCATCACTGAATTCTGCCTCATTATTATGTTTGTTAGCTTTCTTCGTCTCTGCCCAGCCAGTAGCAAGTGAAACTAGGGTCTCATTGTTTGAGTAACCATAACTTCTAAAGTTAAATAGTTACATCGGGGAAACTCGGCATAAACAGAGATAAGAAGTTATACTAACGTCCGAAACGAAACCCCACACTTCTGGCGCATCTAGCTTGAGAAATCAATAGTTAACCCTCTTAGCGCGATTAGCCCCGATTGTGGCTTTCCCCGATGATGGCGATGAGCCACAATTGGGGCTTTGTGACTCTGGCATTTTCTCTTTTTTTTTGGCCTATGAAAATACTACTCAGGCAACTTTTTAATTATGTTTCTTGTGGCAAGAACCTGGCCAGTTTCAGTTTTGGTGTTACAATGGCGTCACCCAGCGTGAGTTCAAGTGTTTTGTTTATCTCTAAAAATGTCAATTTTAACCCAGCAAATGGACAGGGTAACTTTTTTTAGTACCGCACTAAGAGGGTTAATGTTGATGCGCCAAGGGGTGGCGCATCCGCGTTTTGCACAACTGCAAATCCTGATATTTTTTTTTTGACACAAAGCAGATTTTCTTAAATGAAGAATCTTAAGGTATAGTTTCTCATTGGAACTAATTTGTAGATAAAAATGTATTTTAATATGAATATTTCTTGTTCAGGAGGAGTAAAAAATATTTTAGTATGTCATAAAAGAACTATACAAATTCGTTTGATCTAATTTTTTATTGTACTGAAATGCAAAATTGCACTGAGAATTTTAAATTGTTTCACAGCTTGATTAAAGACTAATGTGCATCAAATTAGTGCTGTCATTTAAAAACAATTTTTTATAATACATCAGAATTATGTAACTCTTTTTTTAGTGTCTTAGTTTACACAAAATGAATGACTATTAAAGCACCATACTTTTCCAAATGTGGGGTCTTCAGACTGTTATGGCTTTTTATAATTGATTTTTATCCATATTTTTTTTTTAGATCTGCAATTTTTTATCATAATAAAGATCTAATACTCTAATCTTTACAGAACTATTAAAACATTAATTCATTCCATATTCTATACAGGCGATTTCCTTGAATGTATGAGGTTAATGTGTGTGTGAAAAAAAGTTTTTTTTATAAATATAAAAATGCACTTGCAAATGACCATGTCAAATTGGTTCCAAATTTAAGTCTTTTGACAGATACTTCTATATTTTATAATAAGTGAATTTGGTGGCAATTATGGGATCCTAAGGAATATGAGGCTTTCTTAAGTGTTCAAAATTATATATATAAAAAAAGCTAAAGAAATCACCAGACTATTTCCCTTTGTATCATTCAATATTCTTTCACACCTTTGAGTCCAGCATCTAGCCTTCTCTTGTTAACTTTTTTGTTACTGCTTTATTTTAGAGTAATTTATGCCTTGTAGACCCCTGAATTTTGTAAGAGGTGTGTACCCATCAAATTTGTATCCAATCTATAATTACTATGTCTTTTTTTAGGTAAGTAATCAGCAGCAAAATTTTATTTTAAAAGATATCAGTTGTAGATATATTATTAAATTAAAACGCCACTAAAAATAGAAACAAAAAATTTTTTTAAAGTTCAAACTGATAGTTACAAAAAAGGAAAAAAAATTTTGAAGGAACAGGCTAAATTTTTTCTTAATGTGCCAAAAACAGAACCAATTTTAGACAATATATATGCAAAATTCATCTTGATTTGACAGGAAACACTTATAAAACAACAAAAAAATAAAACTAACATCTATAATTTGTAATTTAGAGTAGCCTAGGCCTACAATGCACTGTAATCCATATAAAGTTTTGTTCGAGGAGTAAACGATGGAAATATTATTGTTAATTTATAGTTATCATATCCCTGTTTTAGGTAAGTTGTGGCGCTTATATTTGCTTTTATTTCCTTATTTACTCATTTAAGCTGTCAATTATACCAAAGTCTCATACTAGACCAAACAAAAGTAGTGTCCATATGCGAAAAAAAGAACCCAGCAGAAATCTGTGTCTATGCTAAAAACAAGCAGCTCTTAAATAGCTCTTATATTTATGAATCCAAATGAACCAAAATTCCTATATTCGGTAATGAGAACGTTAAACCACTGCTGGTTTGTTTCAGGGTAAACTGTTACAATGCTGTCTCAGCCCAAGGTCCCTTTGGAGGATTTAAGATGTCTGGCCTGGGCAGGGAACTGTAAGTTGTACTTTAAAAATACACACAAGCTTAACCCTAGAAATGTCATTGGCCTTGATGTTTGGTGTATAAATGTAAAATTTGTTATTTCACATAGATTCTACCCACAGGGAAAATATGATGCAAAAAAAAAATAAAAATGAATATTTAACATTATGAGGGTTAACACTAGATAGAAAGGTAACTTTTGAGAAGAAAAAAGGGTCTTTGTGTTAGAAGAGTATGGGGTAGGTGAGAAATGTATGCTATTTTTTTCAGTTTCATCATAATTATTCATTTGATTGAAGTTTTTTTTTGCCTTTTATAAGACATGAAGGGACCTAAATTTTCTTATCAACTTTAAACAACTATTTCTGATTTATTTTTTTGCAGTTTGTAAGGCCTATCTGAAGTTGATTTTGAAAAAGTGATATCTTAATGAATGAAATTAATCTGCATTCCTTCTTTTTCTTCAGTGGAGAGTATGGCCTCCAAAATTATATTGAAGTGAAAAATGTGAGTAGCTTTTACTCTCTTTTTCTATTTGATCTTCTGTTTTATTTACTATCATATAATTAAAGAGCTTTGGAAATGTTTATATTTTTGAATTTGTTTAAAGTCTCAAATTTTTTTTAAACATTTGAAAAGACCAGTCAGAAGTAAGGTATATTGATATTAAATTTTTAATTTGGCATTTAATTTTTAAAAAATGTATCGCTAGAATCTGCATGCTTTTACAAAGCTCATACTTAATCTTGATATGCAAAAGAGAGGAATCATCCTGTCTCTGTAGAATGTTTGGTCATTCATGGGTTATAACTTTTGTCTTTCCAAGAGATGTCACCTGGTATGTGAGCGCTGCATATTTTTTTCCTCAAATATTTTTTTGTGTTGCAGCATGAAAATGATAGGAGTTGTGGAGATATTTGAATTCAGAAAAAAGGCATTAATTGTTAGATGATCAAAATCTAAAAAGAAATTGTTTCTTGATATATTTTAAAAGTTTGCATAGTTTTTATCATAAGCAATCCCAAAATTGCTGGGACTTGAAATAGATTTATTGAAGCTGGAAATTAGTCAGTGATCTTTTTAAAACTTTTTTCAGATGAAATCTTTATGTGCAGCCTTCCTCATTTTCTTAAAGAGTGTTCTCCCAGATCTCCTATCTTTGAAATACAAAAATTTTTGCTATAATTAAGATATTAAAATAGTTTTGTACCACTTTAATGGGCTTATGAACAGATTTCAGACAATTCATTTAACCCTAAATGTCAAAACGCAGCATACTGCTTAGCATTCATAGCCAACTTCTTTTGTAATGTTACTCTACATTTGGACTTTATATTTCAGGTTGGTGTGAAGCTGCCGCAGAAGAACTCCTAAAAGCTCATCTGGTCTGTTCAGCTCGTAGAAAGTTACTATAAAGAAATACAGATTATTTCTAAACCGTAACTGAATTGTTAAGGGTATATGATAATTGATTTACATATGATGTTCTTTACTTTTAATAAATTTTCAGTTTTTCATGTTCAAACGTTGGTTGAAAGTCTATGTAAAATAAGGTTTGTTAGTGTTTTCAATGTTTTAAAACTAGTCAAAATAGTTTGATAGTAAAAATTCTCATGCTCAGACGGTTGTATTTTAGTTAATGCATTTTTAAGCCTCTAATTTTAGTATCTTGAATATAAAATAAATTGGATTCTGTTGTGGTTTTTTTTGTTTTTAATTTTCATTTAAAATTTTGGACATAAACTTGTATGAATTGAGAGACAAACAGTACAAAAAATTCACATGGTAAGAATTCATTATGCAAACAGTAATAGATTTAAGTTATATTTTCAAGAATAATGTTATCAAACTTAGCTTTTCATTTAATGTACATACATAAAAATATATAAAATTTACATTTTAAGTTGTTACTTGTATATCTATATCTATACCTATTTACGCAAGACAAGGTTTTTTTTTCCAAATTTAGAGAAAGGAATAATGAGCCCTATTGCTAAGGAATGTTTGGTCTCAGGTTTTTTTATTTTCATTTGTGTTTACTTTTAAAGAATTAGTCTTACAAACATTTAATATAATGTGCTTTTTAATGAATAAAAAGAACTTCCATTTCTTTCCAAACAGTTCTTTTTTTTCTAAGTAATTTTACTGTTGGACAGACTAGCAACAGCATTGCTCCTATACATGTATTCGGGAGTACAGTTAACACTTCAGGCTTAACACCCCATCAAAAGTTTTTATTCTCTATTCAAGGCAATTTCAAAGAGAACAAACTTGCATTGTTGAATGGATGAAAGAATAATAATCATATATCATCATACCATTACCAAGGCTAAATAGGATTACAATCCTTTATCATCCTTGAAACGCCTCAAAAATCATAGAGACAAAATTTAATCAAATTCATATTAAGTAACATCAGGTCAAGATGAAGTTCATTTTTAAACATATTTAAAGATGACGCATTCTTGGTAGGGCTATCATATTGTTAGTTATTCCAATTTTTTAAAGGCCTTGGGATACCATCTCATAAAAATGTTTTCATCACCTCCTCTGGTAAATGTAACATTATAGAAAGACAAAATCTGATACCCTTAAATCAACAAGTTGGTTAATAAGTCTGTACAGCTGAATGAAATCGCCTTGTAGTCATCCATACTTCAGACTTGGCAACTGGAGGCTTTTTAATTTATCCCCATAATAAGGACATCTAATTTCCAAAAATCATATATTTACGAGTTGCAGTATATGAACGTTAAAATATAATTTGTGGCTAGTTCTTTGTTACTTCATGGTTTTTTCTACTTGTGTTAAAAAAATTGATCCACCTTTTTAGTGGCGTCATTCACTTGCATATATATTGTTAGAAATTTTAATTTCACAAAGCGTTTTTAAAAGAGTTTTTTTCCCTTTTTCTTCATATTATGAATGAAAAGATTTTCTTACATCTCTCCACAAATTTTGGATAAGTTAATGTGTTTTTAACAGTTAGAAGCTTAAAAAATTGTGTTGTTAAAAAAACCGGTCATCAGTGTGAAAGTTGTTACCTCCAACTCCTTTGCATTGGTTGGGAGACATGTAGACACTGCCAGGTTAATCATAATGGGACTCTGTGCAGGTGAGGTGTTTGATAGTTAATGTAAACCAAACCTTCTTAGTTATTGAGGTAAAGAAGAAAAGCTGGACGTGTATTAAAAGATAATATGGGGCCGATCACAAACCATGTGGACAGATTTTGCCCATTTTTCAGACCCCTCCTCTCCCCCCCCCTGTGCACAGGTGTGGACAAATGACTTTACCCCCCCTCCCACCCTGTGGACAAGAGCGTAGACAAATGGCTCTACCACTCCTTTGTTCCATGATAATCCCACTGATCGTCCATGGTACAGACTGTAGTAAAAATGCACATCACAAAACAAGAGATATAGATTGTCCATAAAAGTTGATTGTCCTTGAATATGAAAAACAAGGCAGATTTCTCATAAAGTTTTCTATAATACTCTCTCCTTTGATACAGGAGAGTTCTACTTCTTGTAAGGGAGGTTACAATGTGAATGCAAAATCAAAATAGTCTGGTTTAATTATGATTATCTACCATGATCAGTTGCATGTAAAGAGACAAAATCATTAAATTATAAATCATTGAATTCTCATAGTACTGTTTTTATATTGAATAGTTCACATTTGTCCACATGGACAAACTGCTCAACCCCCCTTTCCTCCTGTGGACAGGGTGTGCACATTCTGCAACCCCCCCTCCCCCCTGTGGACAGGGTGTGCACATTCTGCAACCCCCCCTCCTCTCTGTGGACAGGGTGTGCACATTCTGCAACCCCCCTCCCCCTCGCTGTCCACATGGTTTGTGAACGGCCCCTAACATGTAATCTTAAATGGATTCCACTGAGGCTTGTGGGATTAGTTTATTTTTGTCCTTTATTGCAGTGTCTAAAAGATAACAGCAAACTTAATTGAGGGATACGAGAGTGAGGATGAAATTAATATTCAGATCAAATACCAGAAAAACATGTTTTGATTCAGTTAGAGGTCATGGTTTCATTTGCCACAGTATGGTACCAAAACAAAACAAAAATTCCAGGCATTGACAATACATGACATGTATTCGTACCTCTTAGGGAGGAAAAGTGAGAAAAGTCATGGAATTCCTACCAAATTGTCCAAAAATGATTTGTCTCTCTGAAAGATAAGTAGGTTGTTTGAGAACAACACTTCGTTCAGAGACGAATGAGCAAGGTGGCCAAAGGGACACAACAAATAAAAAATAAGCAATGACACCTATGGGGACCTGAGGGTTACCTCCCGTTATGTTTAGTGGCCCTGTTTCTGTAACTAGTGGTCCTAAATCTTAAGCTTCAGGCTTGATAGCACACCATCATATATTTTTATAATATTTTCGTCAACAATTTTCACGTCTAAATACATTCTTTTAAAATGCTTTGTGTGGGGATCTTTTTATTATTATCCTTTAGGGAATGAGATTAGAGGTAAAACAAGAGTAACGTCCCTTTTC
>BMAT01008302.1:89965-101082 GCA_019649035.1 Elysia marginata | reverse complement strand
CGTAACTTGACACGCAGAGTCTCGGCCTTAATACTAACACAGAAAAAAAATGTCACTAAGAGCATAAAATGAAAAAAAATCGGAGTCTTCATCTACGCCTAATATAAACTATAGATCAAGAGATCTCCTTTATTATCTTTTCCGGTTTCTAAATGTAAGTAAATTATTTAGACTCTTTATATCTCGATTTCAGATTTCGATATAATTATACTGAGCGCCAAAAGAAACGCAACATGACACTCCTTATTTTCGCGCCCATGCACGCTTTAAAGAAAGGTTGGTGAGTTGATTTTTTGTGTGTTGTGAGTAGTAACACATCTGAACATGAGTTCAAGCACACTCTCGAATCCCGTGCGTAGTTTGCCAGTCAAGGTGAGCGATTTTCGAATACCCTGTAAAAAATGTAAAATCCGTGCGTGTAGAAAAACTACGTGGTCGAGATTCTCAAAATTACACACAAGGGTACCTTGCAAGGTGTCCAATAATTATTCGCCATTTTTAGAATTAAACGATTTTATTTTTACAAAATGCTACGCTTATCTGAAGTTGATCGTCATCGTGCTATAGGACTGCTCCAAGCAGGTCTTCCTATCAGTGAAGTTTCCCTCTGTATGAATGTAAATAGGACGACGGTTTTCAGACTCAGACAACGTCTACATGAGACGGATACGGTGAGTGATTGGCCCCGTTCTGGGAGGCCTAGGTGCACTACGCAGAGACAAGACAGAAACCTTGTCAGAAACCATTATGAACAACAGGTTTCTTTCAACTTCAGCTTCATCGCGTCAGAAAAGAGGAAGAAATAATCAACGTATAAGTGCAAATACAGTAAAAAGACGTTTATCTACCTCTGGCCTACGTGCACGTCGCCCATACATCGGCCTCATCCTGAACCAGCGTCACCGACACCAACGTACGCTATGGGGCCAGGAACATGTCGCGTGGGATCGCATCCAATGGCGAAGTGTCGTATTCAGTGACTAATCTCGATTCTGCATTGACCATGCTGATGGTCGTGTTCGTGTATGGAGAAGAAGCGGTGAAAGATACCAAGCAAATTGCGTTAGGGAACACGACAGGTGGGGTGGAGCATCTTTGATGATGTGCTGCTGTACTGGAAGCCCAAGGGGGAGGGGGGGGGCACACACATTATTAGCCGGAACCTGTCTCGATTTGTTTAAAATTCTAAAGACTTATTTGCTGAACATGTATGTAAAAATGTGGTCGAAATTGCTGTATAGTTTGCATATTGGAATTTTACCATATATTTTATATATATATATATGTATATATATATATGTTATCGTTTAGGTATTGTAATAGAAGATAGATATATAAATAGATAGAAAGAGGCAGGGACAGCGTGAGAGCGATATGTAGAGAGGAGTCGTAGCATAAATATATTGCGAAATATATAAGCAGTAACTGTGTATAAAAATTTATAGCTTCAAAGATTTTACTATACAAAGAGTCAAATTTAGTATAAATACATGTATGATAATATTAATAAAAATCACATAAAACTATATATGGACAGCACTTTAGAGTTTAGTTTTCACTGAAGTTTCCTAATGGAAGTGGGAAGGAATGACTTCCTGTATCTCTCAGTCCTACATTTTGTAGATTATAAGCGCTCTGATCTTTGGGATCCTTTGTAAACAATACTCAATGGGTGAAATTTGTCTCCCATTGTTTTCAAGCTGTTTTAAATAACATTAACAGAGTACACTGTATAGCTCATCAAATAATGGCAGGCAGCATTGCTTTTGCTTTTTAATTATCTTGTTCAATTTTTTTTGTCCAGTCAAGTTACACTTCCTCCCCAAACTAATATCCCAAATGTCAATATGCTCTGAATAGTGGCGGTGTAAAACATTTTAGAAGCTTGCATCTTAACTTAAATGGTCTCAACTTTCGTAAGAATTACAAACGCTGATTTGCTCATTTAGAAGGTTGGAAAAAGAGAATGAGTTCTCACTAAACTAAGAATCAATCACTTCATTTAAACTTATTTGGACATTTAAAAACAACGCAACATCATAAATATAGAAAAGTTTGAATATTCAAAAAACATGCATGTACTAAGAGTGTTTAATTTATAGTGGAAAACATAAAAGGAACAGACAGTGTATTTTCAACAGGAGGTAGGGGTATTGCTGTGAAGGCAGAGAATTAGGCATCGCATAAATGCACATGAATACACCGGAAAATGGTGGAGAGATTAAAGAGTTGAATTATTGAGGAGTGACTTTTGTCCACATTCGGAAAATACGTGTATCGCTAAACAACGTTACGTTACGAGGGTTCCTTCTCTTTGAAGAGGTTGGATGCCATGGATCACCAGCCTTCTCTTTCCATCGCCGCTTTCGCTGCTGCATTCACTCGCATGTTGGTCAGCTCTGCAGTGTTAGTTGTCCAGCTCTTTCTCCGACGTCCTCTGCCCCTCGACCCGTCCACTTTTCCTTCTAGTATTAATTTTTGTCGCTTAACAACATATCTTGAAATTGAAGAACTCTTCTATTTTAGTTGTTTTTTCAGGGAGGGTAGGGAAAAGATTAAGTCAAGGTGTTTTACTGTCACAGCGAATACTTTGTAGTGAGATAGACGTCACCCCGTACAAACTCTATCATACGGTAAACTAAAGTAACATCTCATTTGGGGGTGAAAATGGCCATTGAAAATACAATTTTATCCTTTTGGCTCCAACTAAAATGCATGACTCGTTCATTTATCTCTTATCTTTATTCCCAAGTTTCTTATATTCGCTACATTGTGATGTAACAGTATGCCGTTCGAACATGAAATGGGGTGAATAGGGCCCGTAACAGATCATACACAAACCTATTAGAGTGACAGCATTTTCATTTGGCTGGAGTTGACCTATCAATCATTTAATCTACCAAGCTGTCAAATCCATCATTGGCACTCACTCAAATTTAAGATAAATCGAAACGACAACAATACACTGCAAAAACTAGACTCTTAATATCATTCTAAAGAAATGGGTAAACAATACTTTATTTTGAAAAAGAAACTGGTCTGTACTTTTGTTAGAGGCAAGTAATTATTTAGTGCTGTTGGGTCTAATAACTGCTTCTCTCCTGACAGGTTTCATAGACTGAACAAAGAAAAGTGGACAGAGTTTCAGAGAGTACATGTGAATTTGGAAAAGGCCTAGTGCGCCATGTCTTTCTTGAAGAGCTGGGAGGATTGCATACTAGATTACTCAGACTGGAGTTACTTTTTGAGTCGGCATCGAAGACGAAAAGAACAAACTTTTAAAAATTGCTCGAGTATTTCCCGATATCGTACGCTAAACTAGATCCACACGATGAAAAGGAAAGTTAAGACGAATTGAACGCAGGCAACAAAACGAGAATTCCCGCAAAAGAAACAATTAATCAGTACCAGCTATTTTGCCCGAAAGAAAGTTTTGGTATGAATCATCGTTATATCGGCGCCTTTATCTATATATTCATCTGAAATTTTTTTTTAATCATATACTGCAATCGGACACCATCTGGAAATCTGGAAGGTTTGACACTTTTAAGAGAAATATAGTCTTGTTGTAAATTTTCATCCTAGATATAACTCTAGGTCTAGATTGAAGGCAAAGATTAGGCGCAGTTTATCAAGAATAAAGAAAGTAAAACCGACTTTCCGGAGGGTGTCGAAAAGAAACATAAATATAAACTAGGGGAACTGCTTTAGGAAACATGGGTCGGAAAAAGATTCTTAAACCCCAGTCAGAGACACAGATTAAAAGGAAGATGCACGACAGAAGAACGAAGGGCAGTCGTGTGAGCTCGTGGGTGAAACTTCCTTACCCAGCGATTGTGCAAGTTCTTCATAACCTCACCGATAGCGAACGGGTTCTTTCAGCGCAGGTTAGACTCTCTCTCTCTCTCTCTCTCTCTCTCTCTCTCTCTCTCTCTCTCTCTGTCTCCCTCTCTCTCTCTCTTGCGTACATCCAACCAAAACTTTTGCTGCGTTTTTTCCAATATTTTTATGATCCCTTTCACCAGCATGCTTGTCTCCTCTCTGCCCAACTACCTATCTCTCACTATTTCGATCTAATTAACTATTCCTCTTTGTTCATCTTAACCTTTTCATTCGTAGAGCTTTTATGCATTTCTCATCATATTTTTAACATTATTTTTTTCACCATGTGGTCCAGAGATCGCGGCGCATAGTGCCATTTGTAGAAATTCTCATTTACTTGTGAAAAAGAAATACAACGTGACACCAAGCAATCAGATTTTCTTGTTTTACATTAGAAAAACAGGCCGTTTCAAACTTTAAATACCATTCAAGCAAGCCACATTATTTGCAGGTCTGTCGTTCATGGAAGCAAGCATTCCAAAATCCGGGCTTGTGGCGTACTAGACATTTTGAGTTTGGAGGATCAAAAGCTAACTCGTCAGGTTTGCATTTTGTTTACGCCTACTGCTATCAACAACAGTTGGAGCAAAGTTATACGTGTGAATGAGAGGTAGGCCAAAAAGTAATAAGTTGTAACTTTCACACTTCGAGTATCATTAAAAAGTATCTCATGGTAATGGTTAAACGATGCTTGAGACTCATTTAAGGCTTGGATCTTTTAATAAGAAGATAATCCATTGTCAAATTCCATCGGCATATAGATTTTGTAAGCTCTGAGACCATTCAGTAAACTAGAAGTATAATAAACAGTGTTATAAAATAGCCTACATAAAGTCCAAAATGTCTCCAAAAGCTAGAGAATTGAATTAAAAACATAAAAAAGAAGACAAAGTTTCTTTCTTGAGTTTGACATCAGTTTCTGCTTCAATGATAATACAGTCCATTTTGCATGAGTCGATCTCCAGGGGAAATAGCCAATACCATCGACTTAAGTAATAATCGAGTTATATGCGCGGCTTACATATGATTGTCCCTGCAAGGTAAAAAAAAAGACTGAACTGAAGATCGAATAAAAAGAGATGACTGCAACCCCCGTTGTTTCACTGATGATGCCTAAAACTGTGAAATGTTCCTTATTGTGTTAGCTTAGATCTGCATTGTTTTCTTCTCCAAACAAGGTCAAAAAGCTCTGGCGTTCGTCAGGACAAAGGGTGTGTACCTGAGGAAAGTGTTCGTGTCGTGTCGCCATATCACCTCCAACACAAGCGAGACCATCACGAGCACTCTAGAAAAATTTGTCCCCCACCTCAGAGAGGCTGACCTCGAAAACTTTCATATCACGGGGTTGGAACTTGACCGATTCTGGAAGTACTATCACCTGAGGGGAAAAGTTGCCGAAAGTCTACTACAACTACTCCAAAGAGCAAAGAATCTGAAAGTATTATTTTATGTTTACATAGCTTTTAGGTTTTAATGGGACTCAAGGGAAAAAACTGCGCCAGTCACAAAATAATTCTTGATTACAAAATCTATCACTTAAAGTTACGTAAGACACCTAGATATCATAAAACAATACCAAAACGTGTTTTAGGAAAAAAAAGTTTTGGATTAAACAAGCTTGATAAAATATATACTAAGTGATTTACTAACCTTTAAAAGCGAAAATATCAATGAGTTTCATGTGACTACGTTAGTTATTCCCTAGTGTATGTGTATGGTTATGTCTCTATAAAGCGGTTGATGTTAGTTGTCTTCTGCACTGATCATAGAGGAAAAATTACGAGGTTCGTTCGTTTCTTCATGCTCATTATGTATTTGGTGAATATCGCGACCAGCAATGAGAGACTTCTTCGAGTATTTGCGGTATGTTGTTGTGTTAAATGCATTGATTAATAACCCTTTTTCAGACAAAGGTTCATACGCTTACAACATTCTTCTATCTTTTATCAAAACGACGAGACTCTGTTATCCTCTAAGTTAAAGAGTGAAGACTTGCCTCCTTTACAAAGCCTTTGAAACATTTTGTCTTTACAGTTAACAACCTATAACGTAATTCTCATTTAGCTTCCACAATCTGTAGTGTTATTAGTATTGGTTCTATTTAAAATTTACACAGGAGAAATTGACTGTTTTTATCTCCATGTATTTATAACTTCATACTGTTTCAATATGTGGTATACGTGAAGACTTTAAAAGTTATGTTCATTTGCTAAGGTTTGGTATAAAGAACCTTGAACTGGAGTGGAATCCCAATAAGATAAACCCTAGGCCACCGTGCTAAAGATAAACCCCTTGGTCCGTACAAAAAAAAGTTTTATCTTAATCAAAGTTTATATTAAGCAGTAACATTAGTAAGGGAAAATGAAAAGGGGCTAAAATAATGGTTTGTATCAACCAAAAGTTAAAGTTAAACAAGGTTGATCTTAAAAGTATTCCACTGTCATTGTAGGAAAGGACTATATAAAAAGTATTATAATTTGTCATAATAAAACTGATGGACAACATGATAGTCCAGCGTCTTAGGATCACTAATTACAGCTGAATGAAAGATAGCTGTTATGTCAAAGTAGCTGAAGCGCATTTCAGGATCATTAATTGCAGCTAAAACTGTTCTTTATTAATTTTGGTCATCTCCTTTCAGTGGCTTTAAATTCAAACTGAAACTGCGCAAAAGAAGACACCTCTATATTCCTTTCCTACCTAAACCTCGCAGACATGCTCCATACACTCAATCAGTGAAAGGGACATCACAGAGGAATCCTTGCCTTGCAGGAGCAGTAAATACTATAGAACTTTACAGTATAAAAATCAATCAATCTTACCCTCAAGTCTACCTTGAACCCTCACGCTTTGCCCCACCTCTCTCTCTCACTCTCTCTCTCTCTCTCTCTCTCTCTCTCTCTCTCTCTCTCTCTCTCTCTCTCTGTCTCGTGGTGACAATGGACAGTCCCATAATGTGGTGCATCCCCACGGTTTGGGGCACTAGGTACATCTGGGGTGTTTTTTGTTATTGGTACTACTGTATACTAAACATTCTAAAATTTATTTTGACACCAAGTTTATTTTAGACGATAAACTTACGATTTATGCAATAAAAAAAATTAGGTCTATGTGACAGGTTTCCTGCTTTATTCGGCTATTAATCAAAAAAGACTTCGGTACCTAGTGCCCCGAACCGTCGCGATGAGTCCATATTATGGACTGGGAATGGGGAAATGCTCCCCCGCGCCTCTCTGGAGCGGAGGGTGTAGTAATGTTCTATTAATTTTACTCACAGCATGCCTACCTGTTGAAACGTATATTATTAGCCAAAGATGTCTAACCACACAAATTTTATATGACGTAGTTATTCTTTATATGTCAATGTATCGCGCCGTGCAGCATGACAGCATGAACTAACAAAGAATGATCTCATCATCTAATCAAAGCGGGTCACAAAAAGAATAGAAAGCACAAGGGAAAAATTGCAGCTGAATAGAAGATAGCTGTTATGCCTGAGTAGCTGTAGAAAATTTCTGTCTAATTTAGGTTTTTAAATTTGTCCTGAACTGAGACTGACCCAAGTTTAAAGCTTAGGTTTATAATAGCGTATATCTCTTTTTTTTGTGGGGTGGGGGGGGGGGTAAGAAGGGCTTCTGCATAGGCCTACATATATATACTTTCTTGAGGAATTAGTTTGCGGGGAAAAAAGTACATCATGCTAGCAGTAGCGCAAATATTTAATGATACCGGATATGCGACATCGTTTGTAGCAAGCTGTCCTACACAAAGCATCACCCCCTCTAAAAGTGTTCTATTTATTTAAAGAATAGCAAACTCATAATATCCGGCCAATAGTTCTTACTTAAATCTCAGCAGGGTCACGTCCATCTTGTCATAACAGTAATATCCTTCACCTTCCTTTTCGCAGATTGGACACCCCTTTGAATGGCACGATAGAAAAAATATTGCGCAGCTAAGTTAAATACTCTTTACGTACGGTACTTTTAACAAATTCCCCCACCAAAAGTAAGAATCACATAGAAAATTTAGGTCGACGCAATATCCCCCAAAATGTCTTGGTTTTTTTTTCTTTCAAATGAAACCCCGGCGTTGATTTGTTTAAGGTTTTGGAAGTGTCCCTGGCCCAGTTCGACCTCTTGCCAGGGACAGAGATTCTGCAGGCCGTGTCCGAGGCCTGCGCCACCAAGCTCAGCATGTTGCTCCTGGAGGACTTTTACCACAGTCACCTAGCAGTTAATGAGCTCGGAGACTTCAGGCTGGCTTTGCAGGTCTGGCACGAGAAAGAGAAATGATTTTGTTAATAGAAAGATACATAGATAAATGTAAAAAAATCTAGAATTTAAATTGCGTCGTTTTCAAAGAGGATAAATGTATAATAGTTAGAGAAATAGGTATAGTTGGTTAACTATATAGATAGATAGATATATAGATAGATAGATAGAAAAATAGATAGATAGATAGATAGATAGGTAGATAGATAGATAGATAGATAGATAGATAGATAGATAGATAGATAGATGGATGGATGGATGGATGGATAGATAGATGGATGGATGGATAGATAGATAGATAGATATTATTATAAGTTTTAGGGTAAAATAACATAATTCGTAAAAAGCTCTACTTCAGGGGCGTAATAAGATAGATAGATTGCAGTGCATACAAAATAACAAAGCCAGACTGGTTCTTGAGAAACATTAACATATAATACAACTATTGCAGAAAATGGAATGACTGCCCACCAAAGCTAGTATTGAGTATTAAACGAGCAGTTACTTTTTCAAAAGCAGCTACAATCATTTCCCTTTTTACATACGATCACTTTGGCTCCCTAGACCTCATCAAATGCATTAGGATCTAGCAATTCGAACAAATTTGAAACTCATTCCTAGAATTTACTTAGAGGGTTAAGGAGAGAGAACCTTTTCTTTCTCTGACCCATCTACATGGAAGGATATGCGTGAAGCTGTTAGACAAACAGCGGACCTAAATCGTCTTTTAAAAATTCTGAAGATCCATCTTTTTCAGAAATAAGCTTATTTTATGTAGGTCCTGTACCAATTCATAATTAAAATTGTTCAAATTTATTTAGGTATGTAAGCATTGGGCGAATCTATTACACCTGAATATGCGATTGAATGTGTAAATCACCTAGAGCTAGCTTCTGTTGAAATAGGAGATCTATAAATAGCCGCGGTGATTTTAAAACTGCACAAATACTCACAATAAAAGCGCTCAACTTTTTAATTGAACGAGGCTACTATCTAATGTTCTAAACTTACTTACCTTAGACAGATAGATATGAAACCACCCTTTATTTGGGCTAGGGTAGTAAATGAGTAAGGGAGTTTATCCTCGTTGGGGCAGCGTGGCAGAGTGGTTAGCGCGTCGGACTCGCGATCTGGAGGTCGTGGGTTCGATTCCCGACCATGCCACGTTGCAGTTGCCTTGGGAAAGCAATTTAACCTAAGTTTTCCCAGTCACCCACCTGTAAAATGGGTACCCAGCTACAGGCAATTCTTGAATTTGTGATATGCGCCTGCAACACCCTGCGTATGGGTTTAAAGTGGCCATAAAATAATGTACTGGTCTGCTGGGGCATTAGTGGCGCTGCTCTTGTGGCGACACAGTTACGCTGAGTAACGAAGCCAAAGTTCCCGAAAGGGATTAATAAAAGTAAATTAAAAAAAAAAGTTTTAAAAAAATACATGCACATTGTATGTAGGCTGATTTTGCTTTTAGATTGGGGAAGACAAGTCGGTTTCTTTAGTCTTATGTCAAAGAGGTGTAACCATATGAAATGTGTGATCATGGGTAGACTTTATTTTATATTATATACCTTTCTTAAAGACAGATATATATGTGATTTTTCTGTTGTACTATTCTTTTTAAATTGTAATATTAGGGACAGAAAACCTACCCGGCAGTTAAGGGGTTAACCTGAAAATTTCAAACCAAGCAAATATTGAAATTATCGAGGTTCGATGTGTGGCATTGACTGCATTTTTTTCTGCCTTTACTTTTTCACAAAACGATTCATTCCATATTTTGTGTTTTGTGTTTTAATTTTGAGTTTCATACCGTCATGTCTTTGTTTGTCAAAGAAAAAAATGTCGCTCAGCGCCACCTAACGACGAATTTATCTTCCTTGTGTAGAGCTTCACGAACCTGACAGTGGTATCTTTGAACTACTGCTGCGTGTATGATGATTTGATCAAACACTGGGCCCTGTCATTGAGAGGAAAATTAACAAGTCTGCACATAAAGGCTTGCGATAACGAGTCTCACGGTTGGTTCATTTTAAACAAACTAAAAATATATGGGTATTTAACAACCGACAGCTCTTAATAACACATTTAAATAGGCCTACATGTCACATCTTCACCTTCGCCATCACCGCCACCACCCTCCTCCCTGATTGTCTCTCTCTCTATCATACACATATATCTTTTAACGGGCTTGAAAAAAGATTAATATACCTAAATAGTAAATAAAGAGGTTACTTAGGTGATAAAAATGCTGAGAAAAAATAAGGGGGGGGGGGTGAGACAAAGAGATCTTCCAATTTGGAAATTGAAAAAAAAACAGGCAGAATCAGATGGCTAGACGTTCAGACAGACAGGCAGAAAGGCACAAAGTTTAGATTGAAGTGCTGGATAACGTTTGCAATTATTTTAAAACCATTGTTGAGAAATAATAGGCAACAGGCAGTAACGGCAAAGCTGCATTTCTCATGAAATAAATCATCTAAATATTTTCAAATTTATGTGTGTGTTTTACATTGCTATGGGCCTTTCTATAATCTACATTACTTCGCTCGTTACTTTTAAAATAGAACAAGATTTATCTTCATGTTTGCATATCTTTGAGTACTTTTAATATCCACTCTAAGAGGATAGTGTTTCTTGATGTAGAACATGGAGACAGAGGAAGTGTCGGGGGTGTAAAGTAGCAGACAGTTAAAGCAATGCGAAAAATTATTACTAGTGCAATTTCAATAACGTGTGAACTGCAAAGCTCTAGTGCTGTTGCTGCCACTGCAACCACCCATACTACTACTACTACTATACTACTACCACCACTACTAATACTACTACTTCTGCTGTTGCTGCTACCACTACTGCTGCTGTTGCTGCTACTATTATCACTACTGCTGCTGTTGCTACTACGACTACCTCTACTAGTACTACTACTACTACTAGGCCACTACTACTACTACCACTACCATCACC
>BMAT01008302.1:69221-88001 GCA_019649035.1 Elysia marginata | reverse complement strand
ATTGAAAGCGTGCTGCCACGCTGTGATGTAAGGAGCGCTTGCACACACTACAATCAGTCACATTATCCTGACACCGGGCCGACCAGACTTAGCACTAAATCCATAATGCCAGACACCAGGCGGATCAGCTGCTAATACCAATTTTAAAGTCCTTGGTTTGACTCAATCGGGGAACGAACCCGCACCTCCCGATCTCTGAGCGAGTCTTACTGCTAGGCCACAGAGCCGGAAGTAAGGGCCGAATTTCTCATTTCCTCCCATATAGATGATTTTCTCTGGTCATGGCTCTTCACACTTTACAGTATTTTAGGTTTGGCACAGGTGCTGTAGTCATTCTTATACTGAGTAAAATACAATATTAATGGTCAGGTTGCCAGCTCTGTAACTTGTGGCTGTCTCTGTAACCTTGAAAACATTTATGTTAGAAAACGAAAGACAAATGCAGAATAAATTCATGGTTTCCAAAAAAGTAATTGGTTAATTTATCCATTGATTATATATATATCTGTGGTTGTTGGTGCATTTAAGAAGAGAGTGAGACATCGATCTACAGAAAGAATGACTGAGAGAAATGTATTTAACAGGCCCTGCCATACAGAACCCACAAAACTGCAGATCCATGCAAAATTAACGCCATGGCTCAAAAATTTGTCCTAATCTGAAAATGTGTTTCCCCCATCCAACTAGGTGGCCGCCACAATTTGTGAGCTGATCCGGGCGAGGCAGTCGGTGCTGAGCAGCGCTAATATCATGCTGTGTGCTGTATCTGACCACAATATGGACCATCTGAGAGAACTGAGGGAAGACATGGAGTCTCTTGCTCGAGAGAGGGGCGTCAGTCTTGTGCTCCACAATGATCTGTTTTGAGAACCATTCCTTAACCTTATATATTATTATTATAAGCATCTTAAGAAAGCTTAGAAGACATTAAACTTAAAACTACCAGAGTCATCCTTTCTTCAAACTACATTGCATCTAACTTCTAAGTTTTGCTAAGGAGACGTCAAAAAATACCAAATATTCTTGACCGTAGATTTTTTTTTTTTTTTTGCGACTGACTAATTTTAACTGAAATTTTGTTACGACCAAGTGGTAGATATTGTTCTCAACCAAATGTCACATCTCCATTTTTCTCAAACAATTTCGAACAAAACATGAATGTTTGGCATCTGGTTAAACCATAGACTTTGCTTTGGTATTTCTCTAGACTTCTTAATCTATTGATCATACCATCTTGTTATGAAATACACGTAGGTCTATACAATTTTCAGGGTTTAAAACTGCACATGTATTGTACAATAAGTTAAGTTTAACTCACATAAGACTATTCTTTGCTTCAGTAAAAAAGACGTATGTGCGAAGTAATTGCATTGATCTTTTTTTTTTTATATATGTCAACATGACTTGCATTACTTTTTGAGGCTCACACTCACATATTTTGAATTACTGAATTTTTCAATAGCATTAAACATATAGAATAATGCCATTAAAATAATTACGTTCTCAGTTTGCTTTAGAATATAAAGGAATTTCACAGGCAAAGTGTGGCTTTTAAAGCAAAAGTAAATCCTTACTTAACTTAAAGTTTCCTCTACTGTCAAATGGCAAACACATCCCAGTCCCTTTCATTCAAACCTGAATCATGATACATACCATTGGCTTACTTCAAACTATATTTACATTACCAATTTTCTTTTTCTTTTGTAATGTTGACTGATAATTCAATTTTCGTATAATTTAAAGATAAATTTCATCCCTTTTGTGATTCAAAATATTAAACTGTACGTATACCTTCATGTATATAATGACTATCAAGTAATCTATGTTAAGCATCCTTGAGAAGTTTAGGAGACATTTAAACAAACCCAAAGCACAGTCAAGTCACCTGGAGCTACGAGATGAGCATGGAAATCTTATCACAAACCCATACTGGTACTGATGTTCAGTGTAAGGCCTCAACTTCTTAAGGAAAGAAAATGCTCTTTTAAAGAGGAAAATTTGTTGAGCAGCTTCGGCTGGCAGCAAATAAATTGAATTACGCTACATTACAATAAGAAAGGTATAGCACAGAGTGACCTCTCTTTACACCCAATGAGAAACAAGTGATCAGAACATCATTCAACAATGGGGGACTTTGAAAGAAAATGGTGGCAAGACTGAGTAAGGAAGTCATTGGTAGCATTTAGAACAGAATCTATGCTAAAGAACGAATATTTCAAACAAAGTGCATAACAAAGTGAGACTTTTTGCATCTTGCGATAAAAGAATATTCATTAATAAACAAGAGCAGACATGTGGTAAAATCGCCCAATAAGCAAAAAATATCTGATAACTGCTTATACTGGTGCGTAAATTAATCTTCTTTGAATTTTTGAAACAAGAGATTCTTATCCTGTATAAAAAAGAAACAGAAATTTTTTGTCAACCGCTGTGGTTTCAGAAAGTAGCTAAAACGCCCAAATTTTGTGTTGATGGGTAGGGTAATGCATCATTCTGGGGACATGCACCAAAATCTGTTCATTTTGAGACTAAATTATGGTAAAAAATTTTTTGTTGTTCCTTAAGTTGTCTTGCTACATTCGCTCATTAACGAGTGGGAAACAAAAGAATGAGTCTTACTGGAACTATACACCCCCACAACGCTCAATTTAGCAAAGGGAGATGCAAACTGTGTGGCTTGGGAAAAGACGTAACTAATTATAGGCCGCTTGAGTGAACAGCTACCCTGAAGGCAGCCATGCCATGAGCAAAGTAGATCTATCTAGGACCTACACCTCAGCTGATTGAGATAATAATTATAGTACATGTACTGCAGTAGAACTCATCCATACAAAGCTGTTTTAAATCCACATATCTGTATAAACTAAAATCCTGCTATAGAATCTAGATCTATTCTATAACAAGATTTTAGTTTATACAAAATAATATTTTGCAGTACAAACTCATGGTTTTGGACCAAAAGAGAAGGTGGGAGATGAAGAGACAGACAGACATGTAGGTCTACAAACAAACATGTAAAAACAAAGCGAGAGAGAGAAAGAAAGGGACAGAAAAAGGTAGAGAGAGAGAGAGAGTAGAGATGTGAACTATGATAAAGAGGAGGATAAAATGGTTATAGAGATCGGAAAAATAAGAGAAACTCGAAGGCAGAATTGGATGCGTGGAAGGTTAGCCTACGAAAAGAAGAAAAACCCAATGCAGGCGATACAACATTATGAGGACAAAAAGAAAAGAAGTTAACTTTTTAATGGTTCTGACCTAAATCTACGTCATAACTTGGGAAAAACACAATATTTTACGCATTCCTTCTTGAATATTTTCTTTGTGTGGTTTAATAGAAAAAAAGTGTGAAGCAGCTTTTAAAAAAAGGACTTTGACCATCCTGTATATACAATTTCACACCAATAGGTAGATTTAGGTCAGAATCAATGAAGGTTAAAAAATACAGAAATTTTTTGCCAACCACTGCGGCTTTGGAAAATGTCAGAAACCCTTCAATTTCGTGTTGATATGTAGGTTGATGCAACATTCTAGGGATATATAGATATGTAGGGTGATGCATCATTCTAGGGACATGTAGATATGTTGATATGTAGGGTGATGCATCAATCTAGGGATATGTAGATATGTTGATTTGTAGGGTGATGCAACTTTCTAGGGATATGTAGATATGTTGATATGTAGGGTGATGCATCATTCTAGGGATATGTAGGTATGTTGATATGTAGGGTGATGCAACATTCTAGGAATATGTAGATACGTTGATAGTAGGGTGATGCATCATTCTAGGAATATGTAGATATGTTGACATGTAGGGTGATACAACATTCTAGGGATATTTAGATATGTTGATATGTAAGGTGATGCATCATTCTAGGGATATGACTCAAAAGTTGATCAATTTAAACTAAAATTAGAGCAAGATTTTTTTTCCGTTTTTTGTTTTTTTGCTATATGCGCTTTGTAAAATAAAGGCTTTAAATCGCAGGGCAAGAATAGATAAGAAGCCAGCAAGAGAGAGGCTCCACTGGAATCAGATGATCTGGTTCATTCAGTTTGTGCCACAGTCGCCAGCCACACGCCTGAACAGTGAATACAATAAAGCCAGCCTTGGACATGCTTTGCATAGAAATAAAGGGTGAGAGGGACTGAAAGGGGTACCGGTATAGGCCTAGAGGTGGGAATAGGAAAAAGGGTACGATAGTAGAAAAATAGTAGCAGGGAGGGAGAAAAATGAAGAGGTCTAGATTTAGGTGAGGGAAAGACAAAGCGAACTTAGACAGACTGAAGATAAAATAATAATAATATAACTTCAGCCGACGATAAAAGACAATCAGAAACGACAGTACACAGTCCAATCAATAATTGTTGTCTAAGCATCATAAAATAACAAAGACTGAGTCAGAAGCTTTTTGGTGCACTAGACTAAACACTTTGCCGATAAAGAGAGATAGATTTAAAAGATCTGCTTGCAGATGAAAGTAATCAAGATCTAGCTCTTGAAACTGATAATGTTATCAATTTTTGATAAAAAGGAGGAGACAAACGCAAATAAAAAGAACAACAAATACTAAAAGGAGATGTTGGGAGGGAACTCAAATGCAGAATCAAATGGGACGATGGTTAATAGATACAACATGTGAGGACAAAAAGAAAGGAAAAGAAGTTTTCAGTTAGCCATGGGCCTATTCCTGAATTCTTCACTTAAATGCATAGAATTGTTTGAGGCATTTTATAGTAAATTATCAACTTTTAGTCCTTGAGTTGACAGTTATTATTTTCTTTTTTAAAGACAGTTTTGTTGACAATAAACTTATAAAAAGAAAACTAAAATGTTACTAAAAATTGCTGTTTGTTAAAATTTTAATTTCTAAATTGAAGCCAATGTATTTACAAGCAAATGGTCATGAAATAAAATTGGAAAAAAAAATTGGCATATAAATTGTCATCTGAGAAGGACAACAGGAGAAATCAACAAAAACATTTCTTTTCAGCACAGATGTCTCATCTCATCAGAATTCAAATAGTTTTGACAAGTTAAAAAAAAAAATATCAACTTATGTGATAAAAGTCGGTCACAATATTGATTTCACTATGTACAAGATTACAATCAATTTTTAGGCAGCAAAATGGTTAGTTTGATCAAACTACAATGGCATTCCTTTATCCTTTAATGTTGGCACAGATACATGTATCATAGGCTAACAAAATATAAAAACCTTAGGTAATTACTATAAATGTTTTTCTAGGCAGTAGGAAAAATGACTGCTTTGGTTCATCTCCTGAAATTAATACATTTTGAAAAACTAAGATAAAGCTTTCTCTTCCTGCTGTAATTTAGTGTAAATAAACGAAATAAAACTCTTCCCCTATTAAAAACAAGAAAAGGATCTGTCGTAAATTTGTTTCAGTGAAATATTAACTGAAACAGAAAGGTCAAGAGTCCAACTGTAGTTGCTCTGAAATCATAATAAAAAAACCATGATAATTGTAGCCATATGCTTGAATATATATTCATCAAAACACCCGAATATGTTCTTAATTCACACCATGTACAACCAACCATTCATTGAATCAAAAAGATCTAGAATCCAAGAATTGCTACCCCAAAAATCATAACAAACCAAATTATAATTGTTGCATATGACTTAATATAAATATTCAATTAAACACTCGACTATGTCCATTAAGTATTTTATTTTTTTTTGCACCTAAATTCAAAATAGCAAAATTTCAAATTCATACTGGTCAGGTAAATGAAAAGATGCGTTGTGAATATGGAATCTCTGCGTAATATCAAAATGAACTTGCACTACTATTTAATTAACACATTATTAAGAAAGAAGTCAGATAAATGTTAACAGAACAACTAAAGGCTGCAGTAAAAAATAAATTTAAGGAAAGAAAAACTCATCAAAAAGTGAAAAAAAATCATGCCCTCATAAGAGGCTTTTCCTGCAAAAAAATTGTACATGAAGACAAAACAAATGTCTTTTCTAAACAGAAAAAAAGCAGTCAATAAGTATTGAAACGATTTCTTTCTCTCTATCTGCTTTTCACAAGATTCCACATGCACCAATGTTGCCCTTGTTTAACAGTCTTCATAATAGGCGAGTACAGCGTGTTCCAAATTCATGTTGACTGCTGACAGACATTTCCTGGCAAAGTCTCTCTGCTCTGCATCTAAATCCACAATTAACAAGAAATCATCAATTTGACCTTCTATGAACACCTCTTGATCCTCTTTGCTCAGCGAGTTCCAGCCTTCTGAGCCAGGTAATGGGTGGTTCCGATTCAGGAGGTCTTCGTCGTCATCATCATCATCGTCATCATCGTCCTCACTCTCTGGAAACCCTAATTATACATGACATGAAAAAAATTTCACTTCAATTATCCTCTTGGATATGAGAAATATTCATAGAATATAAATATAAACAGAAAAAAAGCTTAATGGTACAGCCTTGTTGAGAAAACAACATTCTCAATTAAAGGTAAAGGTGGTCCCATACTCGACATGAGCGTAGGTGAACAAGGAGCAGGGTCCTTGTTTTTCTAGGCACACGGCATAGTGAGGTAGTTTGCCATTGCTTACATTCTCAATTACAGATGTAAAATTTGACTTTTCTTTGCATAAAATGAAAGTTTCCTCAGTAATTTATCCTATGCAAGTTGCAACCATAAAGTCCATTAAACTGACGTCTGGAAATTGAAATTTGGCTAACTTATATCAAGTTTTGTAACTTATGAATATAGTTTGGAGGCTCCAAGGCAGAGCAAAAAAAAAAAAAAGCAAAAAAACAAATGCTGCTGAACTGTTTGAAGATTCTGATGAATCTGATCATTAAGTTGATGACTTAAACCCACATTATTCAATAAATAAAAAGTAAAACAAAGATTTTGAGGATAAAATCTAAGTCTGAAAATAGTCAAGTTTACGAGTGCTGTGGAAAAATACTATATAACTCATGTTAAAGGTGCTGCAATTGGTTTTTGTTTTAAACAGGGTGTTTATCTTGTTTAACATGATGTGCAGATTTCTCGTACAGAGCCACAAAACTTTTTATTTTAAATACGTCTAAGCACATGAAAATTTGGAAAAAGCCTGACAGCAAGTGACTTAGAATAAAACTAAAAATGTATCTAGACATGAAATTATATATGAGTTTAAGAAATAAAAATAGTGATCTGATTTATGTATGTATGTATGTATGTATGTATGTATGTGTGTAATTGTTGTAGTTGTGTAAAGTAAGGATACCTGACCAGTATTGACAGCTTAAGTAGTGCAGAAGCAGAACTGTGTTCAGGAGCCTATGTGTGGTTGACAGAGTTGTGAAAAAGTCACAGGATTTGAGTGTGACAGAGATTAACTGACTGTTGAAGAAGAAGTATCGAGTGATCAAGAAAGTAAGGTTGTGGATAACGGAGGCAGTGCATTGATCGATGGAGAGTGGTTAGTTCTAGGGAGAGCTCTCCGAATTATTAGATTATATAGATCTAGATGTTTGCAGATGTAGTTATACTAGGAGCTGGATTCTTAGCAAGGAAGAAATTACCAGTTGCTGGATACACGCTTTTAAGCTGATAGAAGGTGAGCGAACGCTAAGTTATTTTCCCCAACATACTTAATAAAAGTATGTATGTATGTGTGTATGTGTCCTACTTTTAAAGCTGTCGAGGCAGATAATTTGGCTAAAGATAAAAAAATGCAATAATTAATTTGGTTTAAAAAAATGGTACAACATGAACAATCAAAAAGAGGAAATTCTGATTAACATTTTGTTGCAAAATCTTACAGGAAGTGGCTAAAGCGTCATACCTGCTGCTTTCTTCTCCTCATATATCTTTATGGCAGCTGTGACATTCATTCCACCTCTTAGAAGGAAGCGCTCTATTTCATACTCATCCTTTTCTCCGGTACCGTCTTCGAACTGACGTCTTTTTTGGACAAGCAGCTGCTCCAAATCATCTTCTGTTTTAAATCTACCAGGGCCATCATCATCCGAGTCACTGGTATTGCTGTCCTGGTCACTTCCACTTGAGTCAGTGTCTGAGTCTTTAAAACAAAAATGGAAAAATACCCAAACATAACTCAGCTTTTATGATCTTCTCTGATACTGTAAGCCTTCTTGATTTGTTTCATTAATACCTAGTTAAATATTCTTCATTTAAAAGACATTTTGGCTGAAAAAAAATATAAGGAATTGTAGATCCTAAACATAATGTGATAAACTAGGATTGGTATTAAGTAGTTAACAAACTACTAAAAGTGTTAAGTGAAAAAAAATTACCTGGCAATTCATACCAGATAAACAGTAGCAAAATTTTAAGTTCAAGTTCTCTGCCTATATAAGTTATACTGTTTTAAAAAATGCAAAGTGCCCCTTTTGTAATTCATCTCACTGCTATATGATATATCAGTATATTTAAAACTTGCGAGGAATTGCACCCAAATTTCTGTAAACTAAGTGACACAGTATTGGCAAATAATGTAATAATGTGAGCAAGACTTATATTATCATTGACTATGCTATACACTCTATGGATACATGTCTTGCATTATTATACGGTTCATCTCCACTTCTATTTTTATTCATTTATTTTAATTCTTAATATCATACGTTTTTGCTATTTTATTCAGTATTATAATACACAAATTTATTACGTTATGTATTTTAGAATGCTTTAAATATGTGAGCTGTGATAATCAATATTGTTGTACATGTGGGATTAACGATTTGATGTTTTAGTTACCGTACCTATATGATCTATGCTTTTTTAGTGTCTTACCTATGTACAACCAATTTATCAAAATGGGATCAATAAAGATTTATTCTATTCTATTCTATTCTATTAAAATAAAAGTGCATGAACAAATTGCTGAATTATTCTGTTGTTTACGTAAAAATTTATCTCCACTTAAGAAGAGGGCATATTAATTTTTTATCTTCATCTCAAACTTAAAAGTTAATTATGTACATAGGTTTAATGATCTATAAGAAAAGCTTACTTTCACTCACTTGTACATTAAAACTATAAACATTACAAGAAAAGACAAGCTAGTCAAAAAAGATCATGTACTCTCTTAGGCAATCCATGACCAGACCAATTGAGAGGGCTTGATACAAAAAAGTTAATTTCTTAAATATTGACCTGAAAGCCTAAATTAAGCTATGCAAACATGGACCAGGTACTAAAAACATGATAAAACTTAAAAATTATTACTAAAAGCCGTGGTTGCTATGGTAACGGTCACCATCTTCAGAAAAATACAAAAATGTGTATACTTTTTTATTTTCTTAAACACATTAAAACTAACTAACTTTTTTCCATTCTTTCACATGTAGTATTTCAAAAACATGTTCTTACGTACAGCTGGCTATATAACATTCTTATTAGAGTTCTTACAGCTGGCTATATAACATTCTTATTAGAGTTCTTAAAGTCATTTTAATTTGGCACGGAAATGTTCTGTTTTGAATTTTGTGCAACAATCCTCTGGAAAAAGTTTAGTAAAAAAAAAAGTATTCCATATATACAAGAAAAATAAATAGCCAACTGTTTGTAAAAACTATTTTCAACAAGACTCTAGACTGAAAATTATTGAAATGGGAGAGAAAATAAACTTGGAAACACAGTTTTGAGAAAAACACAAAAGAAAAGAAAAAAATTAGCTGAAAAAAAGAGGAATTTATCATGCTTGAAAGTGAATTTTAGACTAAATACACTCCCGATTCGCCCTATACAGCTTCATGTATATTGAGCTAACATATTAAAGCTGCAGAAAAAGTTGAAATCTGAAAATAGCTATTTTATGACAAAATCAACTTTTATTGGACCCGCTTACCCCCTTAAAAAAGGTTTTAAAAAACCACACAAAAATTTCATAATGGTAAATGATTGCCACTTGACAGATTCTATAAAACCTTAACTCATTGTCTCCATACTTTTTAAATATTTTTTCCAAAGGCTTTTTGGGGGTAGATGAAAATTAAATGCAGGGTTGACAGAAAAATTGACTGTTATCTCTGAGTTCACTTGTGGTGGGTTAATAGAGCAGTAACCTTGTGCAGTAACCATGTAGGCCTATGTTGTGTGGATCAAGGGTGCTATGTTTAATACTGCAATGGTAACGTCTTGAATTTATTGTTAGATCCATGCAATATGCATGAACTCGGAGACATTGAGTTAAAAGACAAGTATAGAATTACAATATATTAACATCTATTTATTTGGTCAAAATACCTGGCTTGTACTTTTTTCTTTTGATACAAAAGGAAATCTTATTGTAAAATTGTCTAAACAATCATAATGAAGACTTTTGATTAAGATCAGCTGCAGATAACATGAAACTAGTCAAAACTGAAAGTAATTACAAGGTCAACGTTCGTTATCCTACTTTGGACCAACTGTCTGGAACTCATTCCCTTTAACCATCAGGGAAGCTAAATCAACAGAACTGTTTAAGAAACAGTTAAAACACTATCTTTTTTGGCATGGATATGCCGTATAAAAATTCAATATATTATTATTATTATTTATCCAATTTCCAGACTCAGAGGCTTAAGATTAAATACAATTTTCAGCATCAATTTTCAACTGGTTTTTCAAGACATGCAAAAGAAGATGGGCGAAAATATTTTACCCTGTTTTTTGTTGCCAGCTTCGTCTTCGTCCTCTGATGAAGACTCTCCGGAGCATGCACGGTTATCTTCTTTGTCAGAGTCTGTATCATTGCCATCCTCGGAAACATCTTGAACAAACAAAAAAAGATCCAGGGTCTCTCAGAGGTCAAGTAGATTTTCCTTCTTCACAATTTAAAATTTTCCTTAAGGGCAACATTTTCTTGCCCAAATTAATACTCTCTTTCTTTCTCTTCCTCCTTTAAAATCATTTTGAAAAAGAATTTTTAACATCATGTGGGAAAAAAAATCAGCATCACTTCTTTTCAGACATTTATTTACAGGATAATCTAGTCTCAAGAATGCACATTGTCTTTAATAAAGAATATGGTATGAACCATAAAATAAGCATGAAAAATGTATAAATGCCAATTGTTTGCAATAAAGAATATGGTATGAACCATGAAATAAGCATAAAAAGTGCCTTACTGCCATCAAGATCATTGAGGTTATTGGAGGCTTCCTCAGATTTCTGTTTGCTTTTTTTCTCAGCTTTCTCCTTCTTTTCCATGGTAAACGTAATGATTCCCTCGACTAAAGCTCTCCTGCTTTCATAGACAACAAATTCTTTGTGATTGACTGGACATCCCTGTGGAAGTAATAGACTCTTGAAATTAACAACAGCCAAAAAATAACTCTACACTAAAACAGAAACTCTCAAACTGTTCCAGTAATGACAAACAAACACAGCATTATGATTTTAATCACTAAATACATAACAGTAACATCAACAATCACCTGGGACCTTTGTTTTGGATAAACCTCTTGATTGTGAACATCCCGTCTCCATACTTATTTCTATATTCTCAAAGCTAATCTTTTTTAATCTGGAACTGTCAGCTAGTGTAAGAAGCGCCATCTTATTTCAATACGCTTAGTTAAAAACATTAACGAGAAATTTAGAAAAATAAATTATTCCTAAAAACTTGGAAAGGCAATCTCTGTTTTTAACATACACACAAAAAAAACCCAACTAATCAATCAGTGAGTATTATTACACATTTTATCTACTTACCTCAACTGAATCATAGAATCTGTGCCCTGTGTATGGCTCCTCTTTCTCTGGCTCTCGCTTCAGTGCTCTTGCTTTTTTACCTTTAGGGTAGACCTAGATTGAAAAAAAACCTACTAAGCCTTAATACATATTTCATGGCCACAAAATCTATTTCAACAAAATTTTTATCACCACTCAATCCATTAAAAGTATATTTTTAAATCTTAGTTTGCATAGCTTAGACTATGCTTTTTTGTAGAAATTAAGCATTCCCAGATATTGAAAATGAGTTTTTAATGACACTGCTACAATTTTTGAAAATACCAGGAGCATATATAAGACACAATGATCCAGACAAAGAGAGTTGCATGTTATCTTAGTCAATTTGCAAAAGCCTCAATGATCAATCATTTTTACATATCTGCAGTAAATTAACCCTCATTTTAAAGGTTGCTTACACCAGCTTTATAACTATTTGTCTTGCAATCAGTCCAAATGAGTCTTGAGTCAAAATTGGAAGGTATTTAAATATTGGTATCACAGAAAAGCTTGTTCTCTCTATGTTTAAATACAACAAAAAGAAAATCTCTATCACGCTTCTGTATGAAGTTATAGCCATTTGAAGTCGGCAGTGTTAGGACTTGTGAAATTTCAGAAAGTTTAGACGACTATAAAGGTATTGAGGCCCGTAGCAACCATAAAAATTAAAATGAAACACCTCAAAAATAAAATTTGAACATCAGTTAGGTGTGAAAACTGTTAAGAAAAGGTTTTAGCGTCAATATGTAAAACAAAAAAAAATTTTGACTTCTGAACACCCATTTAACTTTAAAACTGAAAAGCCTAAATCTCCAAACTAAGCCTTTCAACTTAAGGCCAATCCAGATCTACATTCCAACCCACATGGGTTGGAATGACGTTTTAACTGTGGTTTTAACTGCGCCAACTCATGCCATCCACACTAGAGGTGAAACTTTAATGCCAATCTGTCAGCGCACAAATTCCAATATTCTATTGTACGCACGTTCTATTTGTAACCGATTGCTGTACAGTGGTGATTTAATTTTCCACAGAGATTCATCGGTTCTATATATTTCGATAAATTCTGAAATGTGTGAATGGGACCAAGAAGCCATGGCGAGATTTAGCTACTACTAGTCTACTACTAGCTAGATCTAGTACTGTCATTCAACACACTGCACATTCATTGTGTGCTGGGCACGGAAAAACCACTGGCAAAACAACATAGGCCTATATAAACATAATTAATGAAAAAAACATGGGGGAAAATAAGCAGTAAATCGAGACCTGTACGCGAAGACTTTATTAATTTTGGCACGCTGAATTAGAAAATATAATTATTTTTAATATCAGAGTGATATTTGTGGTTTTAATACGTCTTAAAAATCCTCCCGGCTCAAAAAAAGATCAAAGGGAAGCCGACAGACAGCGTCAAGCCCAGAAAAATATTAAGCATGCTTGATGTTGATTGGAAGTCAGCCGATTTGTCAAAAGTTGTACAGGGAGCTTCAAAAAACCTATCCACATCTTCCATTCGGCAGCTCAACCGGCACATTCGATAAACCCACCAATCCACCTCTTGAAAGTTTGTAGATCTGGATTGGCCTTTACAACCAATTTGGACAGAATGCGAGACATTTATGTTTAGTTTTCAATTTAGAGTCTAATGATTGTTTTTATGGGTAGATGTTATCTTATCCTTGAAAGTACTTGTATGTATATACAATATATAACAAAGGATAGAACACCTAACTTGGGAAAAGTGTTTGTCTGTATCTATAACTTCTATGAGAGACAATACTGGAATTGTTACACTGGCTGCATATTGTAGCAAAGTTTAAGTACAAACGAGGCACTCATAATTTGAAATGCATTGATACCTAAGTCTCTCATTGTCTCTGTGATTGGTAAATCTACATGAACTTCTACCATCACTCAGATCAGAAAAAGCATTTACTCCATCATAAACACAAAGTCAGAGCGGAAGTCTTTCTCCATGAATGGGTCTAAGTTAAGAAATTCACTGAGTACTAGTGTCAGATATTCAGACTCTCCTATTGCAGTTCGCAAGACGAATCTTAAGAAAGAGCTTTTCAAAAGTGTATGTGATTGGATAATTGTCTACAATAGCTGTGTTACACAATATCTTAAGTAATAAGTTAGAATATTGTTTATTTTTAGCAAAAAAATTTGTTTCTGCCAGCACTATTGCTGTACTGGCACCATTGAGCATTCGTATAAAAATAAACGCTTTGTCAGTAGTTCAGTTAAATTAAAAATGAATTGTTCTGAAGAATATTTACACCTGCTGCTTGGGCAAGAACTAAAGGGTTTTACTGACATGCCCATGAGTGACTTATGATAGGGTAAAAAGAGTCAATCTGTAAAGACAGGCTAAGCCTCTCCCTCTCACCCCCAATAAATGTTACAAAAGCTTGGCTTGCTTAACTTTTAATGTTAGTGATCTATTTCGGATTAACATTGCCTATAAAATTCATGATATTGATGGATCACTGTTCTACTAAATTATGCTTGTCTGTAATCAGAAAGGTAATAATCCTATCATATTACAATTTCATAATCTACGATAAGATTCATCCTAAACATACTCAAAGTTAACTTTCCGCGTCTTTTGAAAATGAGAAGTTATATCTTTTGGCTTAATCTAAAAAATAGACACTGACATCTTGAAAATTTGATTTGATTCTTTTTTCCCTTTTTTTTTTTTTTACAACTTCTTTACCTTAGGGACCCCAAGAATAACACGAGCGAGCAAAATGTAAGACTCATCTCCATTCCCTTTTCTTGCATACTTTACACACTTCTTAGGGAAATCACTGAAAAAATCAGAATTTTTAACATTCTTTTGTGTGAAACTGAAAAATAAATGTCAATGTAACAACAAGCTATAACACATAGATAATCATTTTTTAGCAAAAATCAATAAAACATAATCAAGTTGTATTGTAAGTGCATTCCTCTTAGGCACAAATAATTTAGACAAGAGGTAAGAGAATTTGACAAAGCGAAAGCCACTTGAATAGAATTATGCAATTTGTGAACTTGCTTGTGAAATAAGCTTTCGAGCTAAAATATAAGTTGTGAGGCGCCCACGGTAAATCAGACACAGATTAGAATTTTTTCCATATTCAGGAATTAGAATTTCCTAAAAATTTATTTTGAGGCCCTAAAGAGGTTTAAAAAAATTCAAAGTTCTATCTACATCTTGAGTTATTCCATCCATTTTGAAGGCAATAAAAATGGTTTATTATAGTGCAAAGTACCATGTTTAAAGGGCTCTAATTCAAAACCAGTTGGAGTGAATTGTGTCTTATTCACCCTGGTTGCCTCACAATCGGAATATCTAGTTTAATCAAAAAAAGTTTTGATGCCCAAAATACTGTTTCCTTTTAAAAGTTAAAACCAAAATTCGTATAAATCAATATGATATTTTTTCAGCCCCTAAGTTTCCATTTGAAGGGATTCTCCTGTGTAAGCTATCAGTAAAAAGTCATTTAAGCTAAGAATTTTGAAGAGTGGGTTGGATTTAGAAAGGCTTGAATTTTGTCAAAGATCAGAAATGTCTCAAGTGTCCACAAAAACACCCCACTATTTGTCCCAGTAAGTCAAGAGTGAGAATTTTGCATTTGATTAAGAAAATATTATCATCATCAAAGAATCTAGATTGTTTTCTTATTCTGTCAAATCACAACAAAAAAAATCTGAGGTCTATGGCTTTTCATAGCTTACACCTTCTTGGATGTTTAAGTGCTCAAAAAAATACACAGATCAAGGCTTATTGTTTAAAACTCATTTTCTGAAGCAACAAGGTAGCTGAGCCTAAGCAGTTTTTGAGTTTAATTCAAGATTCCAAATTATGAGATCGAACAGCCAAAGTATAAAAAATATACCTGAAGTAGATTCCCTTCCCAAAGCATCCTTCATTAGACATTCTGGAATCCAAACCTTCATCACAGATGTAGGATTTCTTCATAGATGTACCATGGTAGAGGTACCTTTCATTCAATTTGAAATCAGGATCTGTAAAAAGGACACCAATACATTCTAATTAAATACCTTTGAAAAGCAAATTATCCACAATCAATCCAAATCAAAAGTATCTGACAGCAATACATAGTTATACAATAGCCTCACAGTTTAACCTCCATAGAACTATTGATTCTAGGGTCTCCCACAGTTTATTTGACTTAAATGAAATAAGAAAGTTATCAAGATAAAAAGCTTTTTTCATGCGTTTACTGAGTCTCAGAGTAAAATGATTTCATAAGCATCTTTCCTTACGAAGCTGCTCTATATACAGTAAAGTTCAGATATTTTAAACCTCTCAGGAACAAAATTTAAAGTCAAACTATTTCAATTAAGAATTATTCAGCAAATACTCAAATTATATAGGTTTTAATTATACAGTGGATCACATATTCTTCAAACAATGATCCCTTGAAATCACGCCTTCGTCAAAATGCTTTTGTTTTCCCCTGCTATGAGGGCTAATTTCATCTTTAATCCCTGATGACTTCTAGTCATTCATCAAATTAGTTCGAGCAACAATCACTGATTCTCGAACTTTTTGCATCCTAAATTACAACAAACATGTTAACACTGATAACAAAACAAATATCAACAGCCACCCATATTTTTTGTCTTGGCTGTATTTGAGCTATTACAACTGAAACTGCCGCTTTCCACTTGTTCGGTGTGTCCACCCGCACACGAGCACTCTTGCCTCAACCAGATGGACTTTGTTATAACAAATGCGGCGGAACATTAATGTTCTTTTAACTACTTACAACCCATCACTTGCCCCACTCTGTCTCTGTGTAAACCTCGTGATCCTAACTACACCACACAGTGATTGAAACTGATATAAGCTAGCGAGACAGACAGTACCGTCCTGTCAACCATGCACACCCAAGCACTGACGAAGCCTCTGCCATCCCACTCCCTCCCTCTTCTTTCTCATTGCAAGTGCACAGACAGTCTGAGGTAAGCTCTCTGAATCTCATACAGAGCTAGACAACGACGCACCACATGGATATAAATTTCAGAAAAATTTGTGACATTTACTGAGTGACTTTACCTTTATCTAAAAGCCCTTAACTTATTATCGATGTTTCCAAAAATTGTGAGAATGATAAAAGCTACCTTCTCCACTAATTTTTTTTTGCACTATAGAACACTATTTTTGAAAATTTAATTAAATGGTTACATTATATAAATCAAACAAGTTTGTGCAACTTTAAACATCAGTTACTTAGTCTTACAATCATTAACGAAGCAATTGCCTGGGTACTGGTCAGAGAGCATCATGACTAGTTTTGTAAATCTAGCAAAGAAAGAAGAGTAAGTAAGGTGCTCAAACAATAATTACTCACCCTGAATGCGAGATTATTAGAGCCTGTATGGCTTTTCATGTAGATTGATTCAGAGAGCATTTGTCTCTATTTATAAATAGTTTAAACTAAATGCTGGGATTGTCTAGCACTGCACAGGCATGTTCCTGTACAAATTGTTGATTACAGTTTTGGAAATTAATAGACAGGAAAAGCCTTAAAATACAGGAATTAAAATTTTTGTACTTTTGACAATGCTTTGGTCACAGATGTGATCCCCTTGGTTTATAAACTAAAAATAGGGTAGGATACTTTAGAGATTTGAAAATATTTTACCTCACTAATTCTATGGTATTGAAGTCTAGATCTTGATGAGGGCTAAAGAGGAAAAAAACTGCTCAGTGCAGATCACATTTTGACAATATATCATTCTACGATCTTAAAGCATTTCATAAATTTTATGCATTTGTACAATAATTAAAGGTTCCTTTTTTTACATTTAGTGTAAAATATTTACCTCAGACATTTATAAAAAGACTTGAAATTTACAAATGCTTTTGAACAAAAAGTCTCTAAATTTAGTTTGCAGTTTACCAGCGAAATGAATGGTGAAATCAGAACTGACACTCATATATTTACACATAGGCCTATTGTTTTTTAAGTTTAAAAAAGATAAAATTTTAATCAAGTAAGGAATGCTACACATGAATAAATAGTAAACACTGTCTCTATGAACTTTTAGCAATTCAATATTTGATGGCAGCTAACCTGTCTTTTTTCTTTGTTCCAGGATCATTTCCCGTTCTGTTGCATAGCGTTTCCAAAGAATTCCATTTGCAAGCATCTCCACTTGAGTGACTCGCATGCCAGCATTTTTAAAATCAATGGCGATTTCTTGAAACCTTTCATCTGAATCACTCAACAAGGTTAGGGTATGATGTTTTCCATCATCAGCATCAGCTTTCGGCTCAGTAAGTGGTGACGGTGTTTGAAGGGTCATGCCAAGACCAGACATCTTTGATAAGGCCATGACTGCAATAAACACAAAACAAAAAATATTAATTATCAGATTGCATTAAAAAGAAGGCAGATTTTACTTAATCAATCATCCAAAAAAGAAAAAAAATTCATCTTTCTCACTTAAGTACAAAGGCTTTGAGGGAGTATGACAGCTCTGAGTTAGGAATCTTAGAAAATTGAAGAAAGGTCTCCAAACATGGTACAGTAGTATCTGGTTAACGGACGGCACTTGGGAGGTTCAAATTAGCATCTATTTAGCTCATTTAAGAAGATGCGAGCACTTATAAAAAGTAACAAAAATTACTAGATTCTAGTTTAATTTACTCCATTTAAACGCAATAATAAAAACTGATTTGTTTCCCTTAACCACAGAAGTTGACAAAGTGTAGACTAGAACATCAAGATTTTGACTGATGCATGTCTTGTAGCCTAGAAAAAATCTAGTATATATATAAAGTAACCTACGTGAACAGCAAATATCCCACTGCAACAATGCAACAAGTCGTAGATCAAAGGGGGTTTGATTGAAGGATATTTTTCAAGCCCAATTCCACTTCAAAGGTGCTCTCAGGCCTTTGGTCCCAATGACGCTGCCACCCAGAGACTAGCTGGGATACCATGACTTAGCCTCAGCCGGTCACATTATACTGACACCGACCCAACCGTAGGGGCCCGGACTGTGCTCAGCTGAGGCTCGAACCCGCGACCTCTG
>BMAT01008301.1:226665-246759 GCA_019649035.1 Elysia marginata | reverse complement strand
GCTCTATCTCTTTGTAAATGATTGTCCTAAAAATTTCCTAGGTTTCGCTTCAGTAAAATAGACATAACTTTTTTATTTATGAAGGGATTTTGATACTTTAAAAAGTTTTTTGTACAGAAAATTTAGCTCTATCAAATGAAATTAAAAAAGCAAGAATTTGAACAATTTGAATTTTTTTGGTCCCCTTGCTATTTAAAGACTCTAAGTTTGGAAAAAAATTATTCTGAAGTTAATTATTGAATCTTGTTCTTGTCCTTTAAATTTTATTTTGTTATAAAAATCATTGATAAGTTAACATGAAGTACAAATATGTTTCACTTGCCAACCCAACGTTTTGTAGATAAATTAGAATTAGAGAATCAGAGGTGCAATTTTTTTTTGGTGCAATTGCATGGGCTCTGTTAAAATTCCATCATATTTTTAACCAATTAAAATGTTTTTAGTAATACTTTTTGTCGATTAAGCATCATTTTTTTGTATCTGGGCACACATTATGATGACAATCACATTCAATTTTCGTAAATTTATATAAAATAAATGATTTGATTAAACTGTTATTTCAAATGTGCAAGTTTTCTTTATGTCTAAAACAACATTAAAGATAAGTTTTTTTGTCTGTCTCGAGAACATTCCTGTATAAGATAACAGCTTATTGTATGTGACCTAACAGTCCTGTTACAGGTTAGTGGTCAAAATTTTGAAAGAGCACAAAAAAAAAAACCTCCAGAAACTTTTGGAAGGGAGAGGGGGTAATGGCGGGTACAGTTAAAAAATAAAAGGTTTGAACAATTTTGTCATGCCAAGGGGGCATGATGGGGTTCGAAGATCTACTTCTTTGATACATTAACTTGAATGGTATGGTTGCAAATCAATAAAAAAAAATCTCCCCTTAGGTTGATGGAATTAAGAAAAAAAAAGACAAGGAGTTGAAGTTCTTTTAATTTTTAATTTATTTTCTTATCCCCAGGAAATTTTCATGTTTTTTATTCAGCAACTAAGAGGCCTAGAAGATCCTGAGGCGCCATCGTTCAAGAGATACTTCTATCTGCTGGAGGTAGAAAAAAGCTAATGTTTCAATGTTTAACTTTGATATGCACACAGCATCAAACTCTTAAAAAGGAGTCTTTGATGGTCAAGAAAAATTCTTGTTTAGTGTGTCTTTAGTTTTTCCACATTGAAATTTGCCTGGTCTTCAGATCTAGACAAAAAAAAGTACTTGATATTTAGATCTCTACCTGTTAGATTTTTAAGGTATTTTAGACATTAAATGGATCTAGTGGGTGTAATACTTTTGCGGTTTTCTTTTCCGTTTTATTATAATAATAATAATGTATTTGTAGAGCGCCTAAAATCCACAGAAAAATGCTCGATGGCGCTTTTACATAATTATAGACATAAAAATATGTGTACATGATGTAGTATTATACATGATAAAAATAAATAAAAATAAACATTTATAAGAACATTTTAGCTAAAAGGTATAAAGAGAAATAGTCCTAATTATTGCTGATCTGAAAATTAAAGGCAATAAAAATCTAGTGATAAGCTTTTTTGTACATTACTGTTTTAAGGTGGGATTTAAATGACATATAAGTAAGACACTTTTTTGTTTCAGTAGACAAGCTGTTACAAACCATAGGGGCATAGAAAAAGAAATAACCCTCTTCAAATTTTGATTTACATAGATGTTCAGTTAAAGGGTTTTCATTTGCTGATATTAAAACTCTGTTGCGTGTGTAAACCTGGATTAGGTCGTTAAGATAGGAGGGAGCCAGTCCATTAAGACATTTTAAAATCTATTCTATACTTAATAGGCAGCCATTGAAATCCTTAGAAATATTCCATCACATGAAGCATTAGTTAGACTTTCTTTTAACTATTTCAAGGCCTACATTTGGTTACTAAAAAGCACTCTGAAGCAATGCTTTTCTTTTTCATAATTTTTTTTTTAAGGTTAAACTGATTGTTATCTTATTTACAGAACTTGTCATGGGTCAAATCCTTCAATATCTGCATTGAATTGGATGAAAGCCATGAAATCTTTTGTGCCCTCTTCAAGCTTTTCTTCTCCATTCTAAAGTAAGTTGAGTTTTCTTCTCCATTCTTAAGTAAGTTAAGTTTTATTCACTTAAAAATTTTTTTATCAGATGTTAACATTTTATTTCCTGAAAGATTAGAGCCGCAGCTCAAATCTCCCCCAGGACCGGAGCTGCAGCTCAATTCTCCGCTGTAGGACTGGAGCTGCAGCTCAATTCTCCGCTGTAGGACTGGAGCTGCAGAAGACATTTTTTCTTAGGCTTTAGATGTTAACTAACACTCATTTATAATTCTCTTAAGCTGAATACACTATGCAATGGCATTAGAAATGTACGATGATGAATAATGCTTCCTTGTTATGTAGGTAAATTTTGTGAATTTTTGTGTTCTGGACTGTTTTCAGCTGTTCTTGTGTAAACCAATGTGGATTGCAAAAACAAATGGACTATTGCTAACGTATAAATGCATCTTCGATCCCTTCTGCATCAGAATTTAGGCGAATATATAAGACTCCTTGAAAATTGTGACAAATAGATACGTCTCCAGTCACTTACGTGTTATTGACCATTTGTGACAAATGAAAATCTGAATGTTTTAAAATTTAAAGACGTTAACTAAACTGTACACACACAAATAAGGTCCTGGAAAAGTACTTGAATTTTTTTTTCTCGACAAGGGGCAGGAACTGTGATAAAGATGCCAGGCTCAAGTGGGTTGAGGATTTCAAGTGATCTAAAGTTGAAAAAAAATTCTGTGCAATATTAATAGCTAAAAGCCATTAGTCATTATCTTAATTCTTGATGAAGGCATTAAGTGGCATGCGTGAACTGAACAGAGGTTTGTTCAATGTAAAGTTTGTTCTTAAATGCACACTTTTCTCCTTCTTGCCTATCACAGTGAAAAACACACCAGTAAAGTGAAAACTTTCATGCTGGACATCATGTCACCTCTCATCACTGAGGCTGATTTTGTCTCCCAGGAGTTGCTGGAAGCTATTCTTGTCAACATGGTGGATCCTAACAAGGTCAGTGAGAAAGAAAAAAAGTATATTGAATGTAAAGCAACATTTAGGTCAATTTTACAATTATTTAATGTATGAATATTTTTGGGGGTGTTTGAAGAAGGTTTTGTTATTTGCTTTTCAAGAATATAAAGTTTCCCCTACTGGGGACGAGTATAAGGGAACAAGGAGCAGGGTCCTTATTTTTCAATCACACTGCATGGTGAGGTAGTTTTACCATTGCTTTCCCCGCTGCATTTACTTTTGCCTAGTCTTAAGAGACCTTGCTACTCATCAAGTGCTGGGTTGGCACATAAGAGCAAATAAAATTTTGTCCCGACTGGGGGGGGGGGGGGACCCAGGACCTCACATAGTGGTTAACCCCTCTGCTGATTGCGCCACTGCTCAATCAGTTTAACATCAATATTGTATGTAAATCTTTGGGATTTTTCACTTTTAGTTCCTTTTTTTTTTGTCATCATCATGGCTGTTGACAGTAGGATGTTTTTTTTTAAACTTTTAATTCAAATGACACAAGAGTTTTCTTAATTTTCAGATTCAAAGAAAAGCAGCATTTATTATGGCAAAAGATCTTATCAAAAGGACATCCACAAGCATTGAACCATATATACAAACAGTAAGGCCTTCATTAATTCCTTGTAATTTTTTCTCTTTGTCTTTTTTATTACAGGTATGTTATGTGTCATTTGCACCATTTATGTCATTAAGAAAAATTGCCTCTTTATGATTTTTTAAAAATCTTCGTACAAGGTTTGGTGTTGACCCTGTACTTAGCGTAAGCTATTACATTATTATATGAGACAACTAGTATAATTTCAGCATTTATGCCTTCGACTTGTTTAAGTCTGCATCCTTTCATATATGAGTTGTTTCAAACTTTTAAATATTACCATACAATTAACAAATTGAAATAGAATTTTCAGACTTTCAGCACAAAAGCGAAAAACAAATCTCTCATTTATTCAGGATAGGAAAATAATGTTTCTCTTCTATTGTAGTTATGTTAGAACTTTTTTTTCTCTAAATTGAAGATTTGCAAAAGAAAGAAATTTTCATGAGTTGATAGTGAATGCAGACATGTTATTTTTTCTTCTCTTTCAGTTCTTCAATAATATGCTGATGCTTGGGAAACAGGCCGACAGTGAAGTGTCAAGTCATATCTATGAGTTGATCTATGAGCTTAACCAAGTGGCACCCTCTATCTTGCTAGCTGTCATCCCTCAGCTGGAATTCAAATTAAAAGTAGGTGTAAGAACTAATTTTCAAAACTGTCAGGCAGAATAGACGATGATCAGTACCAGAGCTCGACCCCATAATCCAGTTACATGCTAGTTGTATAAATTAAATGAAAGAAATAAAGTGACTAATAATAATGCTTTTATCTATTTATTTAATACCATTTTTTACTATAAATTTTCTTTGGCTTTGCAACTATATGAACCAGGGGCTTAAGAACCAATTCTTTCTCTTCTCTTGTAAAACAATTTGTTTTGAAAATGTTAATGTACATATTAGATAACAAGCAGATGTTTGTGGATTAAGAGATGTCGCTGCACTCAATTTTATCAATTCAGAGTAATGAAGAGGGTGAACGTAAAAGTGTTACCAAGCTTCTTGCAAAGATGTTTTCTGAGAGGGAATCAACTCTGGCATCAGATAACAAAGCTTTGTGGCTCTGTTTCTTGGGACGGTGAGAAAATCCTTCTGCAATTAGTAAATTTATAGTTTTTCTAGGATTCTTAACCCTTAAAATGCCTAATTTTTGGTATCATAATTTCCTTAATTGTATGTTTAAATAAAAAAAAAATAAAGTTCCCATTTATGAGGCAGATATGATGCTGCAATAACAGAGTAAGTCTGTTAACTAGACAATAAATAAAATAAAACTTCTTGAATTTTATCAATGCCCTGTTACAAAAGAAATGGCCTTGTTTTTTCAACCTAAAAGAATTGTTTAAAACATGTTTATATGGAATAACTTGCTTGCTTTTTCCCTCTAATATCTTAAAGTGGCTCTCTCTTAAAAATAGCAAATGGCATAGCTTTTCAACTAAGATATGCTAGGCCTTATAATGGAAATTTGACTTCAATAAAAAAAACCTCGTTTTTTAAAATTGCAATTGAGTGTTTTTGCCACATTTAAATTCAGAAAATGTGTAACATGATTTTACAGGATTTTCTCAATGACATGTAACAATAACTTTTTTTACGATTATCTTGCAGATTTAATGATATAAGTGTCGCCATCAGGACCACTTGTATTCAGCAAACGCAACATTTTATCATCAACCACCCAGATTTGATCAAGGATATTTTAGGTAAGCTGAACAACTATTTGGAAAGAAAAAACTTTTTTTTTTTCCAACATTTTATTTTGCATAGTGAAGAAATCTGTGTATTTTTTTGGTTTCTAAAAACTACAATATAATCGTGTCAACACAAATTTGTGCTGAAACCTCTCTGTGGTCATCAAGAGTTTGTAGAAAGTTATTAAAAATAAGATGATGCTCTCAAAATGTTAGAGTGCAGGTCATATAAACGTAAAAGGATTTTAAGATTTTTGTTCTGATGTTTCCAAGGATTTAGACACGGGGCTTGCTTTGAAAGATATTGGTGTAAAATAATTATGCACACTGAGCATTACCTTAAAGAAAAATGACTTTTTTTCATTGCGCATCAATGGATATTGCCTTAAAATGAAAGATAAAGCTTTTTTGTTCTCTTGATTTGTTTGTGTGTGGGAATAGAGATTAAAACCACTGTTCTCGTCAAAAGATGCTGCTTAAAAGAGTGAAACTGCGGAATAATTTTTCTTTTTGCATATTGCAGAAGTTAATGCGGAAGGATTTTTAAAAAATGATTTGAGCATATTTGTTGGCATTTTTTTGGTTTTCTTATTGAGGCAAAGGAAGAAGACAATCAAAATGTATAAAGAGCTTTAATATGCTCTGAAGAAAAACAAAAATTGTTCCACTGCTAATTAATTTAACACCTGTAGATTAAATAAAATTAATTGCTCTGAAGATGCTGAAGCATTTGGCCGTCTTTTATAACTTACGCTTTAATTGTTTGCGGAAGATATTTTTTAAAAGTTTAAAAAATGCAAAGATAAAAGAGCAAAATCATAAGATTTAAAAAAAATAAGTGGAAAAGCACAACATAGTGTATTTTGTTGAATTGCCAGGTATGAAATACTATACAGCTTGCTGCCTTCAATGTACCCTGTACTCAAATGTTGGCATCACCAACAGCCTAAGTGAAACCTACCCATTTTAACCTTGCTTCTAAGTACCTGTAAAATTTTACTGAGGTCCATTTTTCTCTCTCTCATTAGACCAGATCAAAGTACGCCAGCATGACCCAGAGGAATCTGTGCGACTAGATGTAGTCAACAGTTTACTGGCTGTGGCAAGAAAAGAACCTAAGTCTATGACTGCAGAGATGCTACAGTTTGTGAAAGAACGAACACTGGACAAAAGGGTAAAAATTGAAATCACACTTTATATGAACTTCCTGTCTTTGTTTTGTCATGTGTTTTCTTACTTTTGGTTTTGTGGTAGCCACACAGTGAATGGTTTGTATCTCACTTCTGAATTTGTTTTGTTCTTCTAAAGAAGCTTTTCAAAGTCATAGTTAGAGAGAAATAGTTTGCTTTCTGATTAGTCCTCACTCCTCTGATCTACTGTATTTCACATCAGAGTAAAATGAATTTATGAACAGTTATGAGTAAGAACAGTTAAAGTAAATCCTGATTATTTTTTATTCAGGCAGTGTTAAAAGATGAAGGTGAATGGAAATTTAAGTCAAGTGTACTGAAACTACAACCCCCCCCCCCCCCTCATTATTTTAACATATTTTGTTTTGTTTACATTGTCAATTAGGAAGTGAAGGTTCCAGCTAAATTACTCTATTCTAAATGCTGAATAATTAAAAGGATCAATATTAGAATGAACTAAAGCTTGTTTTTTTGTGTGCGTGTGTCCCTGTCATCAGTTTAAAATTCGCAGAGAAGCCCTTCTTGGTCTGGGTGCTTTGTACAAAGCCAATATTGTAGACAAGGAAGCCCCTGATTCTGAACTTGTAGAAAAATTGGGATTTGTGAAGAACAAAGTGTTTCATCATTACTACCAAAACACCAACGAAGACAGGTAAACTAATCTCAACCATTTAATTGGAAATGAGATAAAGGCACAAATTATCGTTTCTGTTTGCTAAATCCCTCTTTGAAGTCACTTTGCTTGCGGGCAAGCACAATAATTTTGTGCTTTATTCTCATTCCCAATGATATCTTAACTTAAACGCCAGTTTGGATAATGCTGCTGCCTGTTTGTTTACACCTCTAGCTTTCTATGAGGGTGCTGTGGAGGATGGGGAGGCTGGTTTATGTCTGAGTTGCTTGCGGCTTATTGGTTTTTCTTAACTTTAACGCCAGTTTGGATAATGCTGCTGCCTGTTTGTTCACACCTCTAGCTTTCTATGAGGGTGCTGTTGAGGGTGGGGAGGCTGGGTTATGTCTGAGTTGCTGGCGGCTTATTGGTTTTTCCCAGGTGAACAGTGGTTGCGCTGCAGAGGTTTTTTTTAAAGAGGCTTTAAAGAATATTATGAAATAAAAAGGCTGCCGGTGGTCACGTTGGTAAGACTGTCGCCATGCAGGACATCAAAACAAATAATTCTATAAAAATTTTAGGGAATCGTAGAAAAGTGGTGGCCATCACAGATGTTCACCAGAGAAAGGTGGTCGCCTGAGCGAGTTGGGCTGTAATTTTTTTCTATTTTATATCTTTTGAAATATTTCATTATGAAACATTTCTTTCCCCAGAATGTTGGTAGAGCGTATGCTGAATGTTCATCTTGTCCCCTATCAAAAGCCAGTGGCTGAAAGAATGAAGAAGTTGCTGAGCCTGTACATTCAGCTGGATGATCATGCTGTCAAGTTAGTGACATCTGAAGAACCCAGCTCTCTTTTGTCTCTTCTTTTGATCACTACAGCAATCTTTTTATCTCAAATGCTACTTAGTAAATTTTTGTTTTTGACGAGTGCTATATCTTATTGTTAGGTTAGTAAATGAAGTTGCGTGCAGTATTGCAAAAATTAAAGGCTGCATGTCTTTCTGACATTTTACAGGGATGCCATTTTGTTTAGTTATTTTCTTTCTTCTAATCTCAATTTTTTAAAGCCTAAGAAACTGAATGAACACACAAAATTTGAACAAAATTGATACACTCCCCCGTGACAGTACAGAACCCATTTATACATATTTGATATACGTTTATTGACACGGGCATGTAGGGCCAGGATTCTCAGTTATTTTTAGAAAACTTGAGTGGCATCCCTGATTTTAAAATTTTACTACTTTACAACAACTAAAATTCTTTTAGCTTTTGGTCTAGACTTGAAATGTGAAAAAAATAATTCCAAAACATAAGCAATTTTATCTTTTCCACCAAAATTTCTCAGTTGTGGTAAAGATACAATAGAAATGACATTTGAAGACAAGCTTAGCGAGTGGTGATAGCTTTTATTGGCATTGTTGTTAATAGTTTTAAACTTTGACAAGCAGGTCTAAAGGAACATGTGAAAGTACCATTCTTCATATGGAATTTTTGTTTGTTTCTCGTAAAAAATTAAATGTTGCAATTTTTTGTCTTTTTTTGTTGCAGAGCATTTTCAGAGATGTTAAAGTGTAGGAATAAGTGAGTATTTTTCTCAAAAGAATTTCTTAAAAATTTGTGAATGTAAAGGTCAAAATAAAGTCTTTAGAACAGGAAATATCTCAAAACTTGGCTACCTCTTTTGATAGTCTTTACTTGAACCTTAACCCTTGAACCCTACTCACCGGTACAGTCAAGTTTTCCTGTGTCAAATACCCTACTCGCCAGTACACAGAAGTTTTCCAGTGTCAAATACTCTACTCACCAGTATACCAATTTTGAATTGTTTGCATGCTTTATAAAGTTGTAGTACACATAGATCTAGATAAATACACTTTTAGCCTAAGTAGCCAGGAATGGGTAACTTTAAGGCTGGGGAGCTCAGGGTTCATAGGGTGAAAGTATCTTGACTTTGTTCATTCCATAAAAATTAAATTTAACTATTAGTATCCTGTTGAAGTATCTGGTTCAGAGTTAGCTCCAGCAACCTATCTTTGATCTTTGAAATTTTCAAATAAATATCATGCAAGTGAACTCAGTTTGCCATAAAAAAAATCTATTGAAAGGCTAAAATTAAAGGACATGACTAGATGAAAATCAGTATTGATGTCCAGGTTTTTCCAGAGGTTTAAATAAAATGATTTTTGTATGATGGTTTTTTTTTCTTTTTACATTCTACCCTTTGCACAAGGTAACTTGTACAGATTTGTCCTTAACGAGGGCCTAGAGCCTGGGTAGGAATATACTCTGTATCAATACCATGTGTATTTTTTTAAACTAAACTTTGTTTATTTTGTGAGAGAACACACTAAAGTAGATCACTTGAACAGAATTCCCCCTCATAATTTGACTTCAAGCTATTTTTATTAAAATAATGGCAGGACGTCGCAACCATTTGTGGAGGGATATTGTTATTCATTCTGACAGTGCTGATGGTGAAAATTTGTCTGATAATGACCCCAGATATTGTGAGAGCAGAATCAGATTCAAGAACTATTTTTTTAGATCTAATTCTAGATCTAGATCTAAACCTAAGAGGTTGAAGTAGGGCTGGTCTAGCTCCAGTAAGTTTTCATCTTTTCTGAATATTTTAAGTAGTTGGTAAAGAAATAAGAAAATGGGAGCAGTATTATTACTGTAGGGATAATATGAGCAACACAGCTCAGGATGGCCAGGCCTCAACTGCTAAGCAGGCTCTGGTCTACTTAGACTTTTGGCTAGCCATGGCAGAATGTGTTTCTGTGTCAATGTATGTTGCACCTCACCTCTATCTATCCTCGTCAGGCCCGACTATGTATGTTGCACCTCACCTCTATCCATCCTCATCAGGTCTTACAATAAATATTATGTTCATACATCAAATATTCATATTGTTAAACGGTATCTTGGAATTTAATTGCAGTGTCCGGCAGTTGATGGCCCAACTTGTTGATGCTCATGACCGAGCTAATGAAGTCAGCCCGCCCCCAATCATGCCTAAGTTGGCTCAGCTTGCTCGTGAGTTTTTTGTCATAGGCCTATCTTTAGACCCTCAGTTTGATTGAACTTAGAATACAATGCGTCTAGAAATGGTTTGTTAGATCTTGATGAAAGTTAAAATGAATAATTCAGTGAATTCGTGTTCAGTTTAATTGTTGATAATACTGATCTCATTTTGCATTCTGAAGTTCTTAAAAGTTCCACTGCTTTCAGATTTTGATGCAAAATTGTGATTGTTTTTGTTGAAGACCAAAATGGTGAAATTTTTTACAGGGAAACTAAAAAATTTCTCTTGTCAGTTCAACATCCATTTTCTCAAACCAAGTTCTCATAACATTTTAGAAAAATGCTGTATCCTATTTAGAGGCATATTGTAAGTATTCTTGTCCTCTCACACAGGTACATTCCCCGACACACTAAAGCCCCAAGAATATCTGAAGAAGTTCAACATTATGCTTAAGGATGATGCTCGCCTTCGCCTGCAAATTAAAGCATTGGTTGGGCCGTCATGCACCTGCAAGAAAGCAGAAGAGATAGTTGTATGTAGTAATTGATATTACTTTCTAGACATTAGAATAACTTAAATCCACTGCTTATTTCATACCTTAAATCTTTCAATTATTGATCACTGGACAGTTTTTTTGGGGGGCTTTTGTGTTAAGAATTCATAGGCAACTGGGTTAATTCACCCACAATTTTTTACAAACGTTTTTTTAGCTGGAGCCTTACGAAAAGTGCAAATCTTTTTTGTTTTGTTTTTCTTTTAGATGATAAAATATTTTTTCATGTAAAAATCTGTTAAAAAGATATAAAATTCAAATTTGTAGCTTCTGCTTTATTCACCTTAAGCGTTTCACATTTGCTGAGTTTTTAAACCCAGGAGGCTTGAACAAGAGCTTGATCATCAGAGAAATATAACAAAATTTTGAGCCACTTGACCTTCTTCAATTTATCTGTCATTAGATAGTTACAAGTTTGTATTCTTTTGATGCTGTAGAGAACGTTTTGAGATCTAATTTTTAAAAGATGGAAATCAGAAGAAAAAGGCTCTGAACTCAGCTATTTTCTTTTTTTAATGTGATCATTAGAAAGAGATCTTGCGCAAGATTGGGTGTGCTCCGGGTGCTATTGGAGCGTTGTACCAGCTCGTCAAAACATTGCTGGAACGTATTGCTCCTGTGATGGTGGACTCGCTTGCCATTGACCACTTGGTACTGGAGGTGTCGGAGATGATGGCTGGCGTTCAAGAAGATATGGATGCTGTTGTGGATGGTGCTGAGCAGAAGGGTGTGCAGCTGTTACTAGTGAGTTGCCTTTTATACTTAGTGATATTTTGTAACACTTTTCCCCCTTGTAGGTTTTCTGCTTAAGTAAATTTGTACACCTGGAACTATATTGCCATGGTTCAAATTTATCGTAACACTGAATATATCTAAAGCTTAAATAGGGCAAGATCTAGTCTTGATTAAGGTTCAGGTTTAGTAGATGTACAATTTAGGCTGCTATGAAGAGAAATCAGAAAGTGCGCCTCAGCAACATCTCTATAAAATACAGTAAGAAAATCAAAAGATACGAAGTAAACCTATTCCAGACTCTAGAACCTAGTTAAATTTGTGCTTCTAAGTATCACCTTCATAAGAAGGTTCCTTTTTAAGCAGAGTATCTTTTTGACTGATCGACGAATTTAGACTAGATTAATTCTCTTCCTTCCCTACTGTTTTAAGAGTCGAATATAAATCTGAGAGTCTACTTTTTGTATAGCAGCTTTTAGCAAGTGCAACTGTTGAGAGTCCTAAGTGTCATATACTGTTTTGATTGCAAATGAATAGGCTTTCTTGTGAAGTGTTTTGTATCACTATATCACATCATATTACTCAATTTGACCTACTTTTGTTACTAAAAATAGACTTTTCACACCATAAAATTGGGTAATGAAAAAAAATCATTGTGAACGAGAAAAAAAACTACTTAACCTTGGTCCAAATAAAAATTTTTAACTTGAAAAAGCCTCATTCTTGATTTTTAACCATTTTTCTTAAAATGGGCAATAATGATTTTTACCTTAATAACTACATTCAAGATGGCGGCAGGCTGGCAACCAGGAAACAACATTTTTCAGTCTAACAACTCAATACAAAATTAAACCAAAATATTTCTGTTGATTTCTGAGGGTATATTTAGCTTTTGTTATTCATAGGAAATAGATTCCTGCTTTCATTCAATGACAAATAGTTAATTTATTCACTGATGTCATCATCGATCGCTGGTGGTTGAAATATATAGAAAAGGAACGAAGAGATTTAAGAAACATAATAGTTAGATCTATTACAAATAGACTAACATTATGATGACTTCACTACCCAACCAAAGTTCTGACATAACTAGCATTTAGACTAGATTTAGGTTAAAAAAATCTACTTAGGTTGTATATTATGGTGACTCACTAAACGGCCCACACAGCAAAGTTTATCAACAGCAACTGCTTCAATGAAGTAAATCACATATTGGCTAGTATAATAAGGTATAATAATTACACGTAGCCTATGTTAAATTATGTATATGTTATAAGTGTTTTGGTTTTTGTAAACGTCAACGGACAGAACTTTGATTCATGGCCGCGTTTGCCCGATCAGCTGTCAAAGTTCAGGGGTTGAAAAAAATTTCACTGATCTCAGCTCATTAGATGTAGAGTCTAGAAATAAAGCCTGATCCTGGCCAAACCTAACACGCCTAATGTCTGTTATGGCCATCTCAAATTTTATGCAAAGAAAAATTCTCTTCAGTTTAAAGCTACACCAATCTATATAGCCTTTGCAGAGTACCCTATTTCAATACTAAATTTTATTTATTCTTCAGATCAATTTTCATGAAAAAAGTACTGTCAAAAGCAAAGATAATGGTTTTATTTGCTTTAGTCAATGACCTTTTTTTCTTGGCTATTCTCTTACAGGTGCTGTCTCACTACTTCCCAAGCTACTTTGAATCTGTGGAAATCTTTGAAAATTTTCTCACCTTTGTGCGCAATGATGATGATATAATCAGTAAGTTATTGAAACAGTTTAGGGCCTTGCTCTGAAGTTAATCTGTTGTGATGATTCTTTAAAAATATCGAGATGAAACTTTAAAATGGTTTTACAGCAGATCATACAAAATTTTGTCATTTTGGTCACTTATCTATAAACCACACCACAATTTCATCTGTGGCAGCACTGGGCTCTATGATATTGTCAAAATATTAGACAAACAGATTTTCCTCTTTTCTTTATGAAGTTGTCTAAAAAAAGATTATGCCCTCATACCACCTGCTTTCTTTTTTCAATGTTTTGAAAGCAGCGTTTTTCTTTGTTTTGTGCTTTTAAACAATTTTGTCATTAAAAAGAAATGTTGTGCAAGATTAGCTGTTCTCCCTTTCTTCTCAAATTAAAGACTTTAATTTTACTCTGTTTTTTGTGCATGGGGTTATCATTTTTAATTGTTCTTTAAATTCCACAGGTGACCTAGCTTTGCAGATTCTTACCAATACTGGAACCAAACTTCACATTGATCATCCAGATGTTTATTCGTAAGTAACTTCTTTCATAAGTATTTGGGTGATAGAGGCGCATCATTAATTTCCTTTCTGTTCTTGCAGTTTCTCTGAGAATGACTATATGTGGATTAATATAACAAATTTATTTATAATGATCATGGTATCTATGAAAAACCTTAATTTTACAACGGTATTTTATTTTAGATCTATTTTGGGGGCTCTTTTTTTAAACTCTTGTTTTAATGATCTATTTGTAAAGCTTGAGGCAAAGAATTTAATGATGTGAAGTGATTAAAAGATCTATTTGCAAATTTCTTCTGGCTTCGTTGAATATATAAAAATGATTAACTAGTATCACTAGAGGGCGATGAAGAATTTTTTCTGAACACACCCTTCTACTGAAACACGAGAGGGCGATGAAGAATTTTTTCTGAACACACCCTCCTACTGAAAAACACGTCATCTCACAACACACGCTAGTGATGTCTACCCAGACATTTTCAACTCAGTGGCAAGGATCTTTTAATGATGTATGTAACGGTCCCATACCAACACACCACAAGTTGCCTGACACTGACACAGAACGTTTTACCAAGATTTGTCTTTATCATTGAAAAATTTATAAATCTATAATGTATCTCTGAGAGAAACTTGTATATTTTGTATTGGTAGTTCTCTGGTGCCTCTGTTGATCAACTTGGCCAAGTTTGGGTCTCCGCGGCAGGCCAAGCATGCACTGAGGTGTATTAACACACTTTGCATCAACAAAGAACAGGCAGTGACCAACATTTTTGAGGTACGTTTATGTCCATGCTGTTAAACAACTATTGCTAAAATAACTTGTGTTTAAATTAAAAAACCCTAACCAAATCAAACTTTACAAATTGACATGTAAGGCAACCAGGCTAAATCTACGCACAATCTACTCTGGCTCGTTTGCTGATATCTTTGAACAAAGTTTTCTTTTTTGTGTAAAGCATTTTTATTTGCTAAAAAACGAAATTACTTGAGTTGCAGAATAGCTAGAGTTGTAATTTTTTCCACGATTATAATATGAGTGGTGTGGTGATCGAGTTTTAGACACCCGGCTTTTGTACTGAGAGGGCCGGAGTCTTGCTTACATCAGATGGGCGTTTAGTCCTTGGGAAAAACTATTTACACACATTTCTTTGCCTCGCTCATGCGTTAAAGGAGTACCCAACTATAGGCAGTGTAAGATCATGTTAGTTTTCTTAGGTGATGCTCTTTTTTTTGCTGTTTCTCTGTAAGTTCAGATGGTCATTTGGTTGATAATGGCCTGTTGAGGAACACTGTTAAAGTGCTTAGAGCATTTTAGTGGATTAGGCGCTATATTAAAAAAAATGCTTTCTTTTCTTTTTCTTTATACACAATTAGAACAAATTAATGATTTATTTCCAATTTACAGCTGGTTTACCCTTGCTGCTTCATATATCCTATCTTTATATTCAAAGGTTTTTTTTTTGTGGTATAAAAAGCTTTTTTTATAACAAGCTTGTATTTTGATTGAGAGAATTAACTTAATGCAGACGTATTCTAGCACTTATCAAGAGAAATGTACACCCTCATGAGTGAATGCTTAAAAAAATATTTATTTTTTAATTACAGTCTATTCAAAGTGCCCTTGATCCAGAGAATGCCAACTATTTGACAGCAATTGTCTCCCTTGGACATATTGCTCAGCTGTTCCCTGACTTGTTTCCAAATGAGATTAAAAGGATCATCTCAAAGTACATAGTGAAGGAGTTGCTGATGAAGGACAGAGTAAGTTGCCGAATGACATGATTGCCCCAGGGATGCCTTTTCTACAATACTAACCTTCTCTCTCTTCCCCCCGCCCCCACCCCCTTGACATTAATCCTCAAAAACTGAGAAAGAATAAACTAGAATAAGATTAATTTCATAAAGACTTTTCAACGCCTCTGAATGACATATTTTATGTGTTCATATGCACAAAAACATAGCACATGAAATTTCAGTAATTTTTAGAACAGTTGATTGAGAAGAATCATTGGAGTGCAAATGGTAATCTGTAGATATTAAAGTAGAACAAATTATTGGTTAGGTACATTATAATTTCATGACTAAAAAGTAAAACCTTTTTAAGACAGATTGCTAATGATAAAAAGATTAAGTGGGGTGAGGGGGGTGTAAATAAAGACCTCATTTTGACAAATTGAAATGTCTTTAAAAGGTTATAGTAAAGTTACATGAGATAGCCCATGTTTTCAAATCAGCTGAAGAAAATTTTTTTCTTGAAATGTTTTCCAATTGCGATGTTAACACCTGCTTTCTTGGATTTTTAGGTACTTTAATAATTTTTTTAAAACCTAAAGGCTCCTTCAATTTTTTACCAGATCATTTCAAATTTTGTAAGATGTTCAAATTTTGGAACTTTCTAGATCTAGAAAAAAATGTTCTGAGCAGGAATTCATTTTATGAATCGGAAGTAAAGATGCAACTTTTTTTTTTAGTTTTACACTTGTGTTGGTTTTTCCACTTGACAACATAAGTAAAAGGGGTATAACTCCAAAACATAGTATTTGCAAATTTGGCTACGCTTTGTTGACAAACATTAGTGGAAGAATTGGTGAAAGTTTGAAAGCATTTGGTTGGGAAACAAAAAAATAGATAGAATGCAAAGACTGTTTTGGGAAAATCCATTTTTTTTCCTTTAAAAAAAAGAGTAAAAAATATATTTTTTTACCATTAGGTCAAATGAAGTTCTCGTTGCCTGTTCTCGCTTAGAAATGATGAATTTCTTAGGTTATATCAGTAGTTTGACATTGTCAGTGTGTCGTGAATCAGCGCTTTATACTGTGCCCCCCATTTATAGATTATCAGGAAAATTGTGACTGTGATCTGATACTGAAAGCTAGTTTTATTTACACGTTGTTTTACTAACTCACAAGGTGAAAATTTTACCACACTCTTGTTTCCATTGTTTTCCAGACACAAGGGGAAACGACTGAGGAATCATGGTGTCCTGATCACTTGGTATCAGAAGAAACGCAAGCAAAGGTACAGCACCCATTGATCATTTTGATTGATTGATTGAATTATAGAGATTTAAAAATTTTTTTTTTTAAATGCTGTTTGGTTAATTTTGACAAGTGCACGATATAACAGATGTTACATATTAATCTTAATTACTTTCAAAGAACCATAATTGGTATATACAAACAGGGATGTAAATTTTTCAGATTTTTGCTGATTTCAGACGTTTCCCGCCATTGGGATTTCACTTACTTATCTGCAACTGTTAGTTCTAATGACAGAGTTCAAATATCTCTTGTGCCAATACAAATGCATCCGCTTGTAGTGTGGTAGGGGGAACTTTTCCATGGAAAAGGAAAGGCTCTGATATAGATATGGTTACAGCACCTTCAAAAGGATTTGTTTGGATGTTAAAAATTATTTGAAAAAGCTTTGAACAAAAGCTGTATGTTGTGGCTTGATATGTTCAGAGCAGTGTTTGTAAAATTCTTTTGTGAAAACTTGACCAGGAATACAGTTAACATTAACCCCATAGAAGGTTTTGGGATTTTTACATTTTCTAAATTAGCTTTTACCCCGATTTGTTAGAAATGTCAAAAGTTATGGCTGATTTTTTTTTATAACCAGCAGTAGTTTCATTTTTATTACAAAACAGTTGAACTACTCCAAAAGTATATGTCTGACTTGTAGGGGGGCGAGTGTGTCTGGCACACAATATTAATAAAAGATATCTTGCGCTGTTTTTTTTTCATTGGTAATTTGCATCCCTGTTTCATTACCAATTTCTAAATTGATCTTCATTTAAAAATACAGATAAATTTCTCTTAATTGTTTTTGACCTCATCAAATTCAAAGCTAACTTTATTACACTCTAATCTATGTATTAGTGCCACCAAGCATTGTTTGAATGGAAGTTTGGCTATCTATAAGTAAACTGTTAATATAAAAAGTAAAACTCAATAACGATAACTTACTGCCTATATTATTTAGTCAGGCAGGGATCTAAATCTCTATAGTGAGCAGACTTGTCTTATTGTATTTTTTTAATCTATCCAGCACATAAAGTTCTGTTTTATAAAGCAGGAAAATTAAACAATAATAATGATAATTTCTGCTGTAGTATTGATGTGTTATTGATGTTAATGTCTTTATGATGTTTTCCGGGACTGGAGGTGCGGGAAATCAGAATTTAATACCCCTCCATGGCAAGACACCTCTTTTGATAATTATGATAATAATGCAGTATTTTTACCATTTCTTTCTGCACTACTCAGGTGCAGGCGATGAAGCTGTTGGTGCGGTGGCTGTTGGGTCTGAAGTCTAACACCAGTAATTCTGGTACTTCTACCCTGCGGCTGCTGTATGTTGTCATTATCCATGACGGAGATCTTATGGAAAATGGACTCACTAAGTAAGTGCTATGTATATTTTACTTTCCTGCTGTTCTAAAATTCAGGAAAAAATTTTAAATATGTGTTGATTGGGGGCAAAAAAAAATGAGAAAAAAAATGTGTGTGGTTTGGGATATGCACACTACTTACCTTTTTCATGTCACATCTTGACAAAATTGTTAAATGCAAAGGTGATTTTCTTTTCATAGATTCAACATTTTGTAAATTCATGAACTCTGGTGTCTATTTGTAGCCAGAAGATAAGTACAGTATGATAAAAACAATGAGAAACAATAACATATGATATAGATTGTTGACCTAATTTAAGAAAAAGACATCTCTAAAAACTTTTCTGTGTGTCTCATTTTTACCAATAATTCTTATAATGTCAAATGATCCTTAGTCATTATAGCTCTCAATTTAATCTGATTCGTCTTCATTACCAAAGTCCTGTATTGCGCAGTCTCACAATTTATGTTATTGTTCTAATTTAAAATGCACAAATCCAAGCCAGATTTAAACTTCAGATTAACTAATCATTTATTGAGCCAAAGAAGGAGCCACTTTTTGGGGGAATAAATGTACAAAATGGATAATCTACACTCAAAGTTCTACCACTGATGATGTGAGAAATGGAGGTTGTGGAGTTCATACTACTCTACCAGATGGAACTATACTAGAAAGATCTTTTGCCTGCTGAATACAGTACACCAACTACAAGACAAAAACAAAAGCCACCAAGGAAGCTCTAAACTTAGTCAATGGCAAAATCTCCAAAACAAAGTAGTTATATTCTGCAACACTAGGTTGGTACTGGAAACTTTGGAAAACACCAAAGACACTGTGCTAAATACTTAAGACAAAAACTGTTAGAATTAGGGACCAGGTTAGGAGAACTCACCCTTCAGTGGACACAGCAAAGAGGGCAATGAAAATGCAGACAACCTTGCCAAACTTGGTTCAGGATTGGAACAAGGAGAAACAACAATCACATAACAAGAAGCAAAAACAATGATAAGATGGCTGCAGGAGAGGTGGGAGAAGAGCCAAGATTTTAACAAAAAAGATGACTTCTAAAAACTCGACGGAAAGGAAAAAACATCCCTCTGGAGCCTCTAAAGATCAAGAACTAGTCATAACAGATTTTCAGAACTTTCATAGTAGGGGAATCTGAAATGTGCAAGTGCAAAGATTGCAGAGGCAACTGAGCATATTCTCTAGGAATGCTTGTTATATAAAGAGAAAAAAGACATGGGAATCTATTGCAGAGCTGGCACCAAACTATTTGGCCCACTAATAGAACTGGAAAAACAATTAACTTCCTGGAACTGATGGAAATACATCCTATGAAAAAACACATTTAAAGAATGTGAAAAAGAAGACAGTACAAAAAAAAATGATATTTATTTTGGCAGTATGCCACATAAGCCACAAAGGTAATTTTAACCTGCATGTGACAGCATAATACACACATTTACTCTGCCCTTGTTTTTAATAATGAACTTCATTTCAGCAAACCAGAGCTCTCGAGGTTGCGACTCCAGGCAGGCTGTTGCATGCTGAAGTTAGCGGAAGAGCCTTGTTATGCAGACATTATTGTGAAGGAGCAGTTCCAGGCCTTGGCATTAATGCTCAATGTATGTAACCAGATCTATATGCTTATTTTTTCCATTTTTTTGGTTTGTGTCGAATAGTACATGTTAGTTGCAGATAGAGACATTCTCATGCTAAATACTACAGAAATGTTATTGATATTGAAAAGTAATGGTGTGGTTCACCATGCAACTGTACCATGTATTTGCACCAGCTATTCATACAAATTTGCACTTTGTTTTCTCTAATCAGAGAAATTGTCAAAGAAAAAGTTCTGTCTTTTTATTGACTTTTTTTATTTATAGCCTAAGCTAAAATCTACGGGGAATCATTTCATGACTTCAATTATCACTTGTCAATAGTAAAAAAAAAACCAC
>BMAT01008301.1:191457-214445 GCA_019649035.1 Elysia marginata | reverse complement strand
AATGAAACGCTGTCCAAGACAAATTTCCCACTGGGACGAATAAAGATCATCTTATCTTATCTTATCTTACTGATTTGATATTGGAACAAAATTTTAAATTTTGCTAACTTTAAAGCAATGGAATTATAGCTAACTTATTCTTTAGCTTCCAAACTTAATGTTTATTTTTTTTTTTTCGGAGAAACTTGTTTTAAACATACAGACTTGAAAATGTTAACTTTCAATTTTTTTAAAATGTGTAGCTGCCATGCCAGGGTTTCTTGTTGCCTGCAAAAGCAGTAAAGTTTTAAAAGACTGACTGGTTCTTTTGCCAGTGATAGGGCTTTACGAACCTTCTAATAATCAAAGACAAGTCTAATGACACTGCAAAATTTATCAATTATTTTCATCTTAGAAATTTAAGGCATTTTTTAAAAGCTTTTACTGATTTTACATGATTTGTATGTGTGTTCGACAAGGATGACCCGACCAAGTCCCACAAAATCGCCAGCTTCTCGGAAAAGATCTCCTCCTTCATCTCCGTCCTCAGCGTCCACCTCTCCCAGTCACATCAAAAAGCAAGTCGCTAACCTTTTTTTTTTTTTGTGAAAATTTCAATTGATCTTTTCTGCATCAATAATTTATTATCAATATCAGTTTAATGGATAATTTCATTATATATAATTAATTTTTTTAATTTGGAGGGGTAACACCAGTTTTTGATTTTTATGGAATTCCGTTATTTTCTTCTTCTATTACCTGAATAAAAAAAAAACTAAAAAAAAACAATAAGGGGCACCAATAGTCTTAGCTTGTAGATTCTTTTGTGACCATGTTCATGAAAGGAATTTTACCAGAAATTGTAAAATAAATGTTGAGAGCTGATACCTGCAACTCTTCCTCTGCAGTCACTAAGAGCAAAGGTTCTGATTTGATGCCGTCTTTCTGACATTAAGGATTATCTAACACTGCCACCCGATTTTAAAGCAAATTTTCTGCAATAAGCACCGCAAAGTTATGGATTTAAGCAAGACCATGTGTAGATAAAATTTATTGAAACGTCTCAAGGGTGGTTGAAAAACATTTGATGATCACAAATCAAAAAAAATGGGAGACCCAACTTTTCTCAAATGATGGGCCCCTAGTCCTAAGGCGAGGGTAAGATTTTCTTCCAGAGACCTCGTTCCTTTCGTGTGAAATTGGTAGTTCTGATTTTTCTGCTTTATGTCGCACTTGGTAGGAATGGGGTCAGAGCTGCCAGCCAGTGTCCATATCAGTATTTTAGTATCAGAATCACATCAAAATACCGGAGAACCAATGTCATACCTTAAATAAATACTGAATTACCGAGAAGTTATAAAAAAAGACCTGTTTTTAGTAAAATGGGAGGAAATTGTGTAGCCTAGGCTTATTTTAGGAAAAGAAGATCACATGCAAAATGAACCATCTTATCTTTTTGAATGTGTAAATTAATCTGAAAAATTTACACATCACCAGCTTATCAACTTAAACAAGTAACTTTTCCATATACAGGTCCCATGAATATAATAATGTGTTATCTTTACTTTGTCATTTTTTCGTTGTGAGTGCTGATATGCCTTGGAAAATACTGAAAAGGGGGCTTCAAATTACTGGAGCAAGTTTATCAGAGATTGGCTGTTTTGTAGGGTGATACTTGGTTCTTTTTTTCCTCCTTTGGATTTAAGACTGGTTGTAACGTGGAGCTTTTGAGATACAGTCGAGTATAATAAACATAGTGCTGTGCTCTTACTATTTTAAAATTAAAGATTGCGTTTTTCTTTTGAAATCTTTTCTATTACCTCAAAGTTAAATTTTGCTCCCACAGAGTTTGAATATCCAAACTGAACCGTAACAACAAATATTGACTCGTCGTTTCTCTTTGCTTGGCCTTTCAGAGCAAAATTAGCATCCAGTGAGTCTGGCTCAGAGCGATCATGGTCACCACCATCACAGCCGGCTAAGAGAGGTCCTGTGTCTAGGCCAGAACCCATCAAATCCAACATGCGCATAGGGTAAAGCTACTTTAGTTCATATCACTTGTTTATAGTTTCACTACATTGGTCAGTCTGCTCTTGAGAGTCTTTTTGAACATTTTGGTGTTTCTGAATAAAACCAGTTAAAGCCTTCAAATAGTAAGCGAATTTCTCATAAACAAGTATAAAGTTAGACAAGAATGAGTTAACAATAAGTCTATAAATTTTGTATTGAACACTTGTGAAGGTTTTTCTATGTGTTTTGTCTGAAACTCAATTTTTGGTTTTAACTTTTTCAGAAACTACTGCGGAGTAATCCACTTTAACATTGCTCTCTTTATTTGGCCCCAATTTTTTTGGAAATTATGTAAACGAAAGTTTCTTGTTTTTGCAGTGACAAAAAACATTATCTCAAAACCCAACATTAAAAAGTTTTGCACATGGTGAAAACTACCCCTGTTTTAACATCTTTCTTGTTGCTCATTGAGTGGTACAATTGCTGATGCCCCTTTTTTTAAATAAAATCCTCCTTGAACCTTAGTTAAGAAATAATGACATCTGCTGTAACAAGTATATTTAAAAAAAAAAAAAGACCTAGAATTTTCGTTTTCCATGTGTTCTAAGATTTCAACTTTTGATTGTCAGGAGAAGAAGTTTTGTTTCCAATGGAACATCAGATGGAGAGGAAGCTCCAGAATCTTCCCAGTCAGCATCTACCGCACAACAAAGCCAAGATGAGGATGAGGGAAACAATGTAAGGAAAGCGTTGGCTTGTTTTTTTTTTACCTCTTTTATCTGTGTCACCCAGCCAAGACAAATGAGGCCAAGGTCCATGGTATAGTTTTTGAAATGGGAAAGGGGAGGGCAAAAACTACCTGAGCCGTGACTCTACACCCCACACATTCTTGAGCTTCAGCTGAGGACACCTGGATCCAATGCCAGCCATGAATTGTGTTCATTCTCTATCAATCATTATATACATACCTTTAGAAATGTTTGCATCTTTAGAGGAAAAGAATGATTCTGGTGGGTTGCCCAAAATTTTTTTGTTGTTTTTTTTTGTTTTTGTTGTCTTCATTTCTAACTCTGACATTGATTTTTTTTGTCAGAAAGTTGTAGCACACACCTCTCCCAACCTTTCCCACAGAAAAGCAAACTCATGCTTATAAAAAAGAATGGAAAACAAAACTTCCAACTGACTTAAGAATTCATGTTCAAATCAGGAGCAAAAACTCAAAGGAATTTATTTTTTAATTTGATTGTATAAGTCGCAAGTTAACATTATAGTAGAAAGAACTATGGTAGTTGTATTTTGAAGAAAACAAAAAGCAACAAAATAAACTTTTAACTCAAACAACCCGTTTCTTCCTTTTCTATCTTTTCAGGTCAAGAGAAAGATAAGAGCCCGACGAAAGTAAATCTGTACCCTCGCTGTTGATGTAAAAAGTTTGTTCATAACATTTGTACATGAATTTCATTTTTTATAATATGGGGAAAATGAAATGCCTCTGATTGGAATGAATGCTTTCAAAGCTTGAGCCTGTTATAGGAATCAGGGTTATTTATATGCTATGAAAACATGATAGTCTCATATATTAAAGTCTTCATGAAAAAATTATAATGGAGGGTTTCAACATAATTTCAGACTTATTTACGTTACTTAAAGGAAAAAGTCAGGTGAAGATTTTTTAAAGAAGTAAAACAATAGTCACATTCCAAGTAGGCCATGCTCAAGCCATTTGCACTGTCAACTTTGCATTTTGAAGAATTTCAATGATAGCAAGGTTTTGAAAAATAAAGGCATAAAATAATTGAGAAAGTGCTTAGCAAATAGGATGTAAGAAACCGTTTTCACTTTAAAAAATTTGTTGTGACTAATGTTTGTTTCCGTATGGTCCCTTCAACTGTTTTGAAAATTTTGATCTTATACCTTGAGGTAGTGAAAGGAGATTTTCATACATGAAATTTAGTGGAGCTTAGGTGTTTTGTATGGTTTTATGTTCTTGTAAATAAGTTATGCATTTTTATTGATTTTTTTCTGGTGGAAGTGCGCAAGCTGTATAAGTTGTGTAAGTTCTAATTTTACCTTTTATTTTTTTACTTTTTGTAATGAGATGGAAGGCAGAAGAATCTTGTGTGTTAACCTTTTCAGTAAGTCTCTATATGTAGCAAGTAAAAAGTGGTCAGATGTTTAAATTATATGTGACAGGCGTGATTGGCTGTACAATTATAAAGTAAAACTTGTAAAATCTGAGCAAAGTTTTCGCTTGTCAAAACTAGCTTTGATGAATTTCATATACACGCTGTCCTATTTATTCTATGGTTGAGTTCGAAAGAAGCAGAAAAAGTTATAAGAAAAGTAAAAAATACTAAAAACTAAGCTAGACTTATGTAAATATTTCTAGAGGTCTCTAATTTTGGACCAAAACTATGATAAAAAGCCATATTTTGACAAAGGCTCATGTATGACACAATTGTCAAAGAAACATTTACATGTCTAAAAACAGCAAGAGAGGTTACAAATACTATTGGCACAGTGGAGTAAATGCTATGCAATTAAAAATAAGGAGGTATTGAAAATAATGATGCTAGCTATTGGGAATGAGATTAGAGCGCAAGTTATCGTTCCTGTCTGCAAACTCCCTCTTTGAAGTCAATTGCTTGCAGGCAAGAACGATAATTTTGTGCTCTATTCTCATTCCCAATTAATTCTTTTCCTTCCTTTTCTATGTATTTGGATCACAAGTTATAGATTATATCGTTAGTTAATAAATAAACGTTTTTTTATTGAATGAAAGTGGAAACTTTTTCCTATGAATAATAAAAGCTAAACATATCTCTAGAAATTAACAGAAGCATATTTTGATTTAATTTTGTATCAAGTTATTGAACCCAAAAACTTCGTATCTTCGTTATCAGCCTGCTGCCATCTTGTATGTAGTTAACATGGTAAAAATTATTGTCCATGTTAAAAAAAATGGCTATAAATCAACAATGAGATTTTTAAAGTTACAAATATTTGATTTGCACCAAAGTAAAAATTGTTCATAATGAATTTTTTTTTATCATCAGATTTTATGGTGTGATGTCTATTTTTAGTGACAAAAGTAGGTCAAATTGTGTAATGTGATGTGATTTAATGCATAATAATTATTTCACATCAAAGCCCATCAAAATGATATATGACACTCAGAACTCTCAAAAGTTGCGCATGCTAAAAATACAGTACAACAAGTAGAGTGTCAGATTTATATCAACTCCTAAAAGAGTTGGGAAGGAAGAGAGTTAAGATGGCGTACATTATGCTTTTATATAGAACATAAGTTGATGGGATTTCCATTGCCCTCTTGCAACTACATACGTACATCTTCTGATGGAATTTTTTAAAATGAAAATATATAAAAATATTGTAGGCCTCCTAGATAACTTTAGTCAGTGTAAAGAAAGATTTGCCAAAGATGAAATAGAAGAAATGATATGAAGAGACAGAGAGTTGTCAACCAATTAAAAAGAGTCCTATGAGTGGTGCAAAGAGAGCGAGAGTAACAGACTGCCTCCATCCTTTCTTATTTGGTCTGGTCAATATTTCCCACATTAAGCTATAATTTCTATTCTCGCTTTTCTTCTATACTGTTCGTTTTTTAATTGGCTGCAACCAGTTATAAAAATATTTTGGGTCCTGAGGAAGGCAAATAGATTTGAGGTGGATTTTGAAAATGAAATCGGGCTTGAATGACTTAAGATTTAAGTTGGTGTTAATACTTAAGTCAGCTGAGAATTGGATGTTGTTTTTTATGCCTTTGATGAAGGAAACTTTTTCAAAGGAAAAGGAAAACCTAATGAAATAATATCTATTGAAGCAGACTACTTATTTGTGCTGGATAAGGCCAGAAAAGTTGTGCTAGTATAGGAAATGCCATCAGATAAGATATTTAATAGATGAATTTGATTTTGTGAAAATGTGCAGTGTTATCACAAAAGCAGTCTGGGATGTGGAATTTTGGTATGGTGAGAAAGCTCCTCAAAAACTAAAGTTATAGATGGTGAAAATATTGAGGGATCAGGGGAACCTTTTCTTGTGAAAATAAAGTAAAAATGATTAAAGGTTTTCAAATTACGATGGATTTGAAGAGTTCACAGCCAACTTTTTAATTGAAAATTCTTTTTTGAGCTATTAATATTATTTTGATGTTATTATGATTGGATATGGAAATGTTTTCCACTTTCAATATTCACCAAGAAAATAAAAAGTTGACTGGTATGAAAACACCATCATTCTCATCACACACTGCAACTTGGCTTGTTTTGTGATATTGCAACACACATGCTATTGAACCAAATTTTGCAAAGAATATGATTAAAAGATTTTGTTTTATCAGAAAATTGAATAGAATGAATACATTTGCCTTCACTTAGAATATGACTTTGTTCAACACTATAACTTAAAAGAAATATGTCAGTTGAATTTTATGGGACAATAAACACTCCTTATGTCTCAGTGATGATCTTTCTTTTGAACTCCCTATGTCTCAATGATGATCTTTCTTTTGAACTCCATTCTAATTTCATTTTGAATCAAAATCTCACATTAAAACCATAGTAAAAGCAGCGTTTTGTGTGGGCTTTTTTGTGACTTACTATTTGTTTTGCTTTTAGATTTGAAAACAAACAAACAAAACATGCTTTGGCAAATACATTGCTGTGACTTTTAAGTTTAAAGTGGCAATGCTTGGGAAAGTTATCAGAGTTTGGGTCAAAGGGTAATAATCATCACCCTTAAAGCAAGAGTAGTTTATATTGACATTTGAAAAAAATGCTTTAACAAACATTCCTCCACATTGTAAGGCAAGAGTTCAAAATTTTACCAGTATTACAAATTGAAGAAATTGCTTTGGTTAACAAACATTACCTGGAACTCCAAGTAATAAGGCAAAAGTTTAAAAAGTGATCAAACCATATTACCTCTATTTTTTGAACCAGCAAACTGAAAAGTGCAGTGCTTGGAAACTTGGAAACTTTTCGGTCTTAATTAATATTTTATTTTGGTCATTTTACTACAATGAAAACCTTTTTTAATGACAACATGAGTACAAAGGAGTCCACTTAACTTGAATATATATAATATACACTCACAACTCGTTTTTGTATTTGTCAAATAAGATTGAATTTGAAATCCTCATATTTGGAACTGAATTAACTGGCCCCAAGTACTTTAACTGAAGTGAACTGCACTAGCGTATCTCAAAAACTCTTGCTTTACTGTTTACAAAAACCTTGATATGGACTTTAAAAATAAAAAGAACTTAATGACTTAACTTGATAATAACTTGTTTCCTGATACAATTACAATATTAACGTATGCAGATTTAAATGAAAATTGTGAAATGTCCTCTAAACTCTTCTCATACAAACACTTTTGGCCTGCTCACCTGAGTCACATGCTGAAGGGTCTATTTGACACCTCTCTCTTAACCCCTAATCCGCGGGTGCAGTGGACCGTTACGCCTGACTGCTGGCCTCAGGCTGGCACAGGTAAATGGATGTGAAGAGTTGGGTTTGGATCAGACATTGAGGGGTTTTCTGAGGTTAACGGCATTGTTCTAAATTCTTCAATATTTGTCTTATTTTTAGAGTAATTTAAAATATTTGTATTTCTGACCACACATCCTTTTCTTCAATCACCCTCTTTACCCCACCTCCCCCCAATTTTACAGGAAGCATTGGTTACCGATAACTTATTTATTTTTATAAATTTTCAATTAAGTGTAAAAAATAACACTGTCATGAAACTGGTTTGCTAATCTTGAAATCGGAACAACTGGGTCGGTGAACTGCCTTGTTCAACGTTCGCAAATCAGTCAGACTATTGTTTACACTAATACCTTTGAAATGTAACAGTCCTCTAACACACACGCGAAAAGCTACCCCTCCAACCCACCGCCCCAGTCCTCTTTCTCTACAAAGCATGCTAGCACCGGGAAAGTTTTATAATTTCACTCTGGATAAATTGGGGAGAACTTTCATAACACTGATTGACAGGAGGCTGGACCTGGTTACACATATGACAGGTGGCTAATACGTAACAGGCCAAATGACCACAACCAGGCGTTGAGACCTCCTCTGGTCGACGCCCCCTCCACCTGTATGAGCGTTTTGGATCTTCTGGGTGGGCTTATGATACGTCAATTACTCAGAAGGTGTCAAAATCACGAAACCACGGCCTACCAAACCATCCTAGCTAGACTTTTTTGGTATAGATATGCGAAATTTGACACCTCTTTGTACCACATCAGCCCCTTTCCCTCGTGGACTCTCGGGTTAGTGAAATCGGTTGTAATCACACCATGAGGCGGCAAATCAGGGAAAATTTTCCCTGTATTTATTGATTGATGTTGTAAGGGGTTAGTTCCCTGTTCCCAGCTATCTAGTATGACAAGGGGGTGCGAAATGTAAGTTAAAAGTAAGGCGAACTCTGAAGCCAATATATTGGCTCGGCGCGGGACTCGGGCGGAATGCTCAAAGCCAAAATAGTGGCTTGCCGCACTGGTAAACTCCTCAAATCAAAGCCAATATAGTGGCTTGGCGCGGGTCTTGGGTTAATCCTCTCACTGTCATAACTATAAGGAAAGGCCAAAAGAGAATTTAAGGGGATGGATTTTCAGATGACCCTCTTTTGGAATAAATACTAAAAATTCAAATTTTGTGTAGTTCGAAGTGTAATTTTTTTTCTTGGGGGGTATTTAAAAAGGTATCCAGGCTGGTTTGTACACTGGTGACTTTATTGCTTAGATTCCATGCCAGAAAACAGCAACGTTTTTTTTTTGTAATTGTACAATATATTTCTCATTTTGAAATAGTCAACATTTTCAAGTGTGCCAGAAAATGTAGAAGGGCCCTCCTGGAGTCTAGTCCCACATCTGGCTGTGTAACTGTAGTGTAAGTGTAATAAAATAGACTTTCTGGACAGGGTTGAAGACGTTAAGGCATAACTTGGTGGATTAGTCCATAGAAGAGCCATCGGCTGTGTAAACAGGAAGTTAATTTTTTAAAATATATATAAACCTAGGGAAATTATGATGCAAAAAATTATATGTGATGCTTAAAAGATAAACCCTGCACTGCCCAGTGTTATATTTTATATATATGATACACATTCCAGAGCAAAAAAATCGACAACTTCTCCAAATTGTTTTAACACAAATGCAACCACTGCTTGTATTGCTAGTAGTAGTATGCAGTGAATTGTACCATGCACATAATTTTAATTTAAACAAGTACAGTAGAACATATTTAGCCTGAAATTTTAGAGGGTTCAATTTTCAGTTCGTTTTAAACATAAAAATTAAAGCAGCACCAGATCCAATTAGTTATATTTAAGATTTCTTTCATTTGTTAAAGTAGTTAAAGCAACTGCATAATTGTGCAGTGAAACAGCTGTACAGCATATAGTTTTCTTTGTAAACTTGGATTATGTGGGGTGTTACATGCCCGTAACATTCTCACTTCTTTCTTTATAACACTCTTTATTCTCTCCATTTAAAAGAAAATTACTGCTCAGGCAAATTCTTGGAATGAAACCACTCTCTGACAAAACTTTTATTAATTGTTCCTGTTCAGCTGTAGACAAGGCTGGTTCATGGAAAAACAAACAATCAGACGTAAAAATAAAATGCATTCATAATCTGTTTTCCACAAACAAATTTGGGTTCCTCATTTCTATCATAATATCACCCACAGCTTTCATGTTCGGACTAATCCAAAGAATCGAACTTTGAACACTGATACAGTGATAGGGCAGAAAATGTTTCAAGTGGTTTGCTGTCTATTTATAAGGTCTGGATCTAGGCTCAAGTTCAAGGTCCTAGTAATGCTATACACTTAAACTGCAACAGACCGCATTATTCCTTTTAACACTGCAGTGTAAATGATTAGCCACCACTGCAGTTTATGGTACATATTTCTATCCTATTATCAATTTTAATCTTAAAAAAAAATTAAACAAAATGGACAAATAAAACATTTCTACAAGTTTGTTTGGTGCGCAAACGTTAGAGCAAAGAGAGTTTTACATCTTTAGTAGCCTTCATTACTGCTCTACAGAGACTGCCCATGAGTCAGCTAGAGCTCAATCTAGATCTTACTCTAGGCTTAATATCCAAGTTGAAACAGCCTTTTCTTTACAAAAACTCATTACCACAGCCTACTTAAAGCCTAGTTTAAATTTATTCAAATCGAACAAATTGCTTGTTTAGCATGCCTGGACCACACCTGGCCGCACACTTTCCATTTATTCAAACAAATCACCTGTTTAGCTTGCAACAACCACAGACGCAAACTCTTTGTTTTGAGATGTCTCCTTGCAATTGCCTCTCAATTCCCTTTATGCACATGCTAGGCTGTGACAATAAAAAACTGTACATTAATCTAGCAATGCTGGACCATATGCCTACAGTAAAATATCCTGTGATGCAAAAATGCTTGCCTCGCTCCACAGTTACTAAGTCGAGACTCAGTGAAAGAGAAAGAAGGGTTTCGCACACCTAATGTGTGTGCCATGCGCATTACACAGACGTAGAACTAGTGACACTGGTGGCTAATAGCCCTACTGGAAGAGGGCACAGCTTTCTTACAACTTTAAGATCGAGAGAAAGAGCGACATTGTCAAAAAAAATTTTCCCTGATGACAGGCCCATTATGGATACATGTATTTTTGTTTCGGTTTAGCCATAGTTTGGCAGCCAAGGATTTCGGTTTATGAAGTGTTTGATAACAACGAAAAAAGAAGCAATGAATTCTTTTTAGTTTAGCCGTTTTAGGTGTGGTCAACTGTATGCAGCTGTGTTTGGGCAGTACATATTACAGTGTTAAAACTGAGTCATGAGAGCCTACTACTCTACCAGTATTAGCTCAGTGTAGTTTATTTTCTTTCATTTGTAATTAGAACAACTGCATGTGTGGTGAAAGAGCTGGATAATACAAGCAGTTTTCTTTGTAAACTTGGATTATGTAGGGTATTCTATTTTGTAATAAACTTTTGTTTCCTGATGTACAAGCATGACTAGAGATATTTAGATCCATTTAGACTAATTAGACAGCAAAATTAAATAATACTACTGACAAAATGTAAACAAGATTTCATTGGGACCTCCAATTCCTACCCATTCTGTTAGTCATGTTAAAAATTACATGTCTTGCAACTGGTCCAAATAAATAAGTTTAGTCTGATAGGGCAATTTTCACACTTCAAGGCATTGCTGCTTTAATTTTTTTTTAAATGCATATGTCATGCTTTTTCTGAACAACAAAATATGAAAAGCAGGGATGCCAAATGATTTTGAAAAAAAAAATCCTGAAAATGAGCCAAAGATTACATCTGGCAAAAGTAGCATTTACACATGTTGAGCAATAAACAATGGATGACCGAAATGACCTGAAATTTGGGATCTCTGTAAAAGGCATAAATTTGTTAATATTATGTTGAAATATGATAAAACTGTTGATTTCAAATTTTTGAGAAAGAAAAGCTAGTTTGATGTTTTAATTTGAGAAAAGCAAAAATTTAAAAGGCATTTTCTCAAATTAAAACATCAAACATATGATTATTTAAGACTGTTACCTCGATATATACATGCCATAATGCTTTTTTTTTCTCAGTCATAGCAACAGCACATGAATATGTTCCTTTTTGCCTCTAGTCTGTGACTCCCAAAACATTAAAATTTTTTTTAAAAGTCTACAAATTTTTTGTCATTTTAAGGTGATTTCTCCTGAATCATAAGAAAATTGTACAGAAATTAAATATTTCAAAATAAACTATATTTAAAAGAAAGAAACACAAACCACAATAAAAAGGATGCCAAAGTTTATTTTTTTTTTCAAACATTTGGACTTGTTATTGTAAGGTCGCTTTATGGATACCAAATTTTGAAATACCACAGGCAAATTCATATACATTCCTCATTAGCGATCGATCTCTACAACTTCGTGACAATAAAATGTACAAGGAAAAAAAAGCCTAAAGAGCATCCAGATCACACTTTCAACAGAAATTCTAAAACTTTTAAAATCAATTAAATTGTACCTTTTGTGGAACAGTTTCAAGATTTTGTATTTTGCCCTGAAAATTTGTTGCTAATAATATATCTGTAGGGTCTAAAATTCTATCTATATTACATTTACACCACTTCTCATGCTGCCTCATCTTCTAATCATTTTTTTGTCTGACTTTCATCAAATATAATACAAAACAACAAAAATAAAAAACAAAAGATAAATAATGTTAAAGAAGATGAATCAAATACTGTCTAATAACGCACAGCCTTTAAACAAAACTAAGCAAATAATGCCATTATATTAGAACATTTGTATAATATGAATTCCAAATTAGCTACAATGTTAACATGAAATATGATGTGCATGACAAAAAAAAAATGAAGCAAAACAAAACAAACATAAGATATAACAATATGGAGAATGATTGTGAAATCAAAGCCAACACTGAAAACCCACTGGATTTCATCTGTAAATACAGAGTCTCTGTCAACAGTTAGTCCAACAAAATGTGGTCATAAACCGCTAATATTCATGGCATTTGCAACATGAATATTGTGTGTGCACACAGTAACTTGTGTGTACAGGTTTTAAACTCTACTGTAACCATCCAACTGTAATGCACAGGTACAGAAAATCCCCCTTGAAGCTGTACTGAGCACACATATATTGGAATGAACATCACATGCAAAGCCAGGGTTGACAAATTACAAAAAAAGACTGCATGTCTTTCAGTGCGTATACAATGCTAAGCGGAATTGAAATCAGTATTTTCTAACTTTAAGTATATGCCCTCCTACAGAAAGGCAACTTTGCTTGATCATGAGAAATATATATATAAATGTATGAAGGCAAACTGTGAGTTGACCAAGTCAATAGGTGGTTTCATTTCTGATAAACCATCTCACTAAAGAGAGCAATCGAACTGTCACTTGATGAGATTCACTACAAAACATGATATGCTGTCTCAGAATTATGTCATCTTGGAATCTGTCCTGAGTAAAAAACTGGAAATACAACTAATGCTTTTTTCAAAGTCTATTTACAACAAAGCACCTAAGTAAATGAGATGATTATTTTCAACAACTGAATCATAATAGCCATTTAAACAACTACAACCAAAATGTCATTTCTGAACCTACATAACACTAGCAATTAATCTTGAGGGTATGCTCACAGGGAAGTACTGCTAGCAACATCTTAGATCTATGGTACAACTTATAGGCACGGCAGACAGATGTTTCTCTATAGGTACCCTAAGCAATTTTGAATAATTACTAAATAAATTTAAAAAACATAATAAAAACAAAGAAAAACCTCCAGCAAAATTATGAAATGACTACCCGTACCGGGCCATATATTTAAAAAATCTGAAATAAACACAATCTACCACTTTTAAAGATATATTGTCAATCTTTACTTAATTCTATGTTAAAAGTTTATAGGTTTGCCAATTTAATAAAGACCTTGATTTTCAGTGGCATAAAAGAAAAAAAATTATTTGTTTCTTGTAACAGCATACAGATTAAAACAAAATGTTATGTATGACAAATTATTTAACTTAAATTCTTTTTTAGACTCTAGTGCACACAGAAACAGTTCGATGGTGCTCTCAGATAATTATAAAGTTTTGTAAAAAGATCACAGCTCAGTTTTTATTTAATATATTAAAAAGGAAAAGTTTAGATGAAAAATAAGTGATATTCAGAAGATTGTAGATGTGAATAGATCAAAATGAGAAATGATTAATAACAACAGGCACACAATGACACATTCTATTACTGATAAGGTCTTTTTATTTTATCAATCAATTGCATTGCACAAAAAAAACATTAACTGTCCTAAAAGTTTCTCATAAACTACTAAAATTTCCTAACATGAAAAAAAAAACCCAAAAAAACAAAGGATCTTAAAGAAAATAGAATTTTCTTCTAAAATAAAAATATTCATCCACACTTTCTTGCCAACAAAATGAAGTAATGAATTATGTTTATTTTGAAAAAAAAAATCTGAACAAATATAGATTTTTTTTGGGGGGGTACACCATTTGCTTTTATATTATTTTTTTTTTTTCGTTTATAAGATATTTTAAGTGTTTTTTTTTTAAATTGTTACATTGAAAATAATGCCAGTACTCAAACACTGGAAGTGACAATGCAAGGTTGTTCTGATTCGACCATCTATAAGTTTTTCAATTACAAGATACACCATTTATTTCTAAATTAAAAACAACTAATAGCAAACTTTTAAAACTGAAAACTTGTAGAATTTTGTTTTATTTATTACCTACTAAATGACTTTCACATTGTATCGAAATGTTCACTAAAAAATTTTTTTTTCTTTTAGTCACTGACTACAAGCTTTTCCGTTAATTAGCCAACTCTGAGACCAATCTTGTCACTCAAACATCCACAGACAAGGCGAGCATGTAGACCCATGAGCAAGTCAATTGACCAAAAGAGTAGTTTGGCTCTTTAGTGTTACATTCTCTTCAGAATCTTGATGCATCTCCAAGCTACACGAGGTCCTCAATGAAGGTTTCTCTTGAGCAACATTAATTGCCTCCTCGCTATACAGCCTCTTGATACCATCGTAGATGTTTTCCTCCTCAGTAGGTGGATTACCATGGTCAACCTTGCGCTTCTTAGAGGATGGTGCGGAGGACGACGACTTGCGGGACCGATGAGCATGCATTGTGATGAGCTGCTGGCCTAAGAAGCCAGCTATCTCTTCACGGCACAGCATCAACTGCTCACTTCCAACCTAGACACAAACAAATACAAAAGTTGTTACCAAAACCTGACGCTATTTTTCGAGATTTAATGTTTCTGTTTTTCAATGCTTAAAAAAGAAGTTGAATTCAACTTTCAGCTTAATTTACAATGTAAGGCTACATAACAAAACATTGGCGGCATAAAAAAAAGTCGAGTCTGGATAAACTAAATTATCTGACTTCAATCATTGCAAAAGATGACAGATAATGAAATTGGACGAATGGAAGAGGTTTCTTAACTCTCTTCCTTCCTCTTCTATATATGATGTCATCGGTGTCAAATTAACTATGTGTCATTGAATGAAAGCAGAAACTTATTTCCTATGAATAATAAAAGCTAAACATACTCTCAGATTCAGAAATCAACAGAAACATTTTGATTTAATTTTGTCTTGGGTTATTGGACACAAAAAATTTGTTTCGTTGTTACTAGCCTGCCGCCAAATTGAATGTAGTTATTATGGTAAAAACCATTCTCCTTTTCGAAAAATTTGATTTGGACCAAGGTGAAAAGTGTTTACTTTGTTGATAATGATTTTTTTTGCATCCCATTTCATGGTGTGACAAGTCTATTTTTAGAAACAAAAAATAGGCCAAACTGTGCAATATGATGTGATATAATAATAAAAAACATTTCACAAGAAAACCATCAAAATGGAATATGACACTTAGGACTCAACAGTTGCGCTTGCTAAAAGCTGCTATACAAATATGTAGACTCTCAGATTTATATTCCACTCCTAAAATAGTAGGGAAGGAAGAGATTTAAGCGTGCTTTCACTTTGTACATTCTACAGTATTAAAATAGATGTATACGTATAATGGTCCAAGAAAAAAGCATGCAATGAACTTGCACTGACATCTTAGAAAAGAGACCTGGAAAGGAAAACTATTGTCTTGGATTGAAAAATCAGACTTTTTAAATGTCATGGGTTTCCTGTTCACCCCCTTGCTGCCTAAAAGATGCTACAACTTTGTAAAAAATTTAAGAAACTTTCAGACCGCCTACGGTCATCTGGGAACACAAGTGACAATGGAATATAAATAAGTTTTAACATACTTTGCATCAAATATTTTACTTTACCATGGTTTTCCTAAGCCACTACAAAATATCTTATTTAAAGCATAGCAAACCATTTCCAACTAGAGTTAAAATATTTACATTAGTCATCCTTTGTAGCACATGCACCAGCCTGAGCCAGCCAGGCGTGATCTGCTCCAACTCGAGACTAATGAGGGCCAGTGCCACAGTCGATGGGCGGAACTTTAGCATTCCATGCCAAGTGAGGCACCGCAGCATCTGCCGCATCACAACAGTCAAGTGCTCCGATGGGCTCGTGTCGCTTTGGCTTGACAGCAAGTGGGGGTAATGCAGAACAACCACTGCATGGATCTGATAAAGCAAGGAAAAAAAATATTTTTAAAGCTTGAGAATTTGTCACAAGGTATCTGTCAATAGGGAATAAGACATAGTTACTTTGATACAGTTGAGTTCAAATAACTTGAATATTTAGTTGAATATGTTTGAAAAACTAACTTGTATATTTGCCGATGCAAAGAAGATGATACTACATTTTGCCACAGTGAAATTACTTTTCCGCTTTCATTACCACAAAAGAACTAAGGTGTTTAAAAAATAAATTTCAACCCTATGTTTGAATTATCAATCAAATATAACACTGTCTATCATATTATGTACTTACAGTGTGAAGAAAATCCACTGCTGATGGCACACGGATATTCCAGTTCAATTTGTTAAGAATAACCATTTCCATTCGGGTGATCTCCGAAAAAGAACACCCACAGCAACTTTTCCTCACAAAATCCGGAGTTGGGGGAATATTCTAAGAAAAAAAAAAACAAGTACAAGTAGTTATAAAAAAAGAGAAGCAGCCACCACTTCACTGATTTCATATAATGTAATAATACCATGTTCATACTGGTACTAAAAAAATTTACTGCTCACATAAAATACCATACAATATAGGCCTACTATATTTTAAAAACACTTGATTATAATTCTGTATTGAAAGACAATATGTTTTTTTTTTAAATCTTAAGTTTTGAATGCATAATTTCACTATTCATCAACAGCCAGAACCTGCTTTTTAACCAATCCAATATCAGGGATGCCACTCAACATTTTTGAAAACAATTAAGCACCCTGATAATTTATTCTCCCACACATAAACATTTATAAAATGTTTTATTTGGGGGCTCAAAATTGTTCGTATGATGAATCTTGTTCAAATGTGTGTATTTATTCAGTTTCTTCGGCTTAAAAAACAACTGAAAAAAGAAGGAAAATAACTGAAAAATGGCATCCCTGGAATATACAGCTCTATAGCAGTCACAACAGCTTTAAAAAAATAAGAAAGAAATACAAGCTGAAACTTTGTTTTGAAAAAAAAAAAAACGGACATGACTTTTCATTTGTTCCGGTAAATTTATAGAATATAAGTCTTGACCAGTCCAAATGAGTCTTAGATCAAAATTGGAAGGCAATCAGATATTGGTATCACAGAAAAGCTTATTTTCTCTACTTTTGAATACGACAAACAGAAAAGCTGTACCATGCTTCTGCAGTAAGTCTGTTTGAAGTCGGCAGGGTTAGGACTTATGAAATTTCAGAAAGTGGAAAAAATTGCATTTAAAGTTTAGACAACTATACAGGTGTAGAAGCCTTAAACATATAAAATATTAAATTAAACATGAATCAGGTGTGAATGGTTTTACTATCAATATCTGAAATAAAAAAAAATTTGACTTCTGACCACCCATTTAACTTTGAAAGCCGATATATCTCAAAACTAAGCCTTTTGACTTAATGACTCATTTAGAAAGAATAAGAGACATATGACTTAATTGGAAAAGTGGGCTTGAAGTGGCCCTGACTAGATCCAATAAGCTAGCGAAAAAAAAACCAAAAAACTAAACAAAAATTTTGAAGGAGCAGGGAACAAACCTCGTCTTCCTCTAATGATTTGGCTGCAATATAAAGGCAGGTCACAGCTACACACTGCAAGTACTTAGCTTGAACCTGGGAGAAAAAAGTGAAAGGTGGTTATTTTAATTACATATGAACTAAGCAAGATCGCACTTTTACAAAGAATTTCTTTGAGTCAATTCAGTCGATTAGAACAAATATACCTTGCTCTTTAGATTGTGACTATTCTCATACCTTTAAATAGATTGCAAATACTTAAACAAATTTATACATGATCACCATCTCATAAACTATTCTACACAGGTGTCATCATTCCAATAATTGCTTTATAACAAAAATGTAGGCCTACTGAGAAAAACTTTCAAAGCCATTCAAAAACATCAAAATGCAATGATCATGAACTTCAAGCTTAAAATTTACGAAGCTATACAGTAGGTGTAAGGCCAGAAAGGCTTTGTGGTGGACAAAGCATATTATTGGACACTAAATAATAAATTAGAGACCTTGCCTTTGTAGACTTCTTTTGCTGTACATACTGACCATATTTTGCAACACAAAAAAAATATCCTAAAATTAATTAGCACTTGTACTTGAAAATCTTAACCCCAAGTAACCAGTGAGCACAGGTGTCCACCATCACTTCTTTCATAAAACCAAAAATGTAAAGCTAAGTCTGGAGTAAATGTACAGTAACATAGAGGAGAAAAAAAATTTAACTTAAAGTGGCCAGTGCTACAAGCTATTATTAAAGCTATATTTTTGTTTTTTCTTAATTAAAAAATTGAAGTTAAGGGTTCACCTTGACTAAGCTCAAAACCCTGTCCATCAAAAGAACAGCCAATCCACATGTTTCAGGTAAAAACTGAAACTGAGCTGCAAGCCGAGTCAGCAAGGTCGCTGCTTCATCTCGCTGCTGCTCAGTAATAGCCTAGAAGAAACATTTTAAGATGACAATTATAGTTAGTTAAATATAGGTTTCGATATCTAATTTAAAATTAGGGAAAATATTTTGATGTAGATTTCCATTGCCCTTCCACTATTGTTTAATGATTTTAATATGTAAGAAATATGAAATTTTAAAAAAATGTCAGCAACCCACAATTTAAAAGAAAACCTTTAAATATGGAAAATGCCAACACCAGACTGATTTGGACTAGCTTCAGTAAAAATTTCATTTCTTCTATATATTTGAAACTGAGACCAACTTTATAAACTAGTCTTACACAAAGCCAAAGAACCTAACACATTCAAACGTTTGGTATTTTATACCAAAAGAATGCTTTCAATATTCTTTTCAATACACTTCTGATTTCACAATTCCTGTCTTCCTATATATGTATATTTTCATGTCAAGAAAGTCCTCACAACAACTAAATATACTGAGAATAAAAAAAAATTAATTTAAAAATTGATCAAAGATAAAGCAGTACTATAATTGCCATACTGATTTCTTAAATCACCAGTGTGTCTCAAATTTCAAGTTTAAGACATTTTGGCTTTGCAAATTTTTTGTGTACAATTATGACTTTGTTTACACACATGAGCATTGAAAATGTCAAATGTATTTAGAAGAAGTAACATCTGTTGCTCAATTTGATCATAAAAGATACAGCATGATATTTTCAGTAATTGTACAAAGCTTGGAAATATTCGAGAGTTTATGGGTCCCAGACCAATAAAAGCGGATGACAGCACCTGCTTAAAGGACATAGAAGGAAAAATACATGGTTCAATTAAATATCATGTAGACAGACAGAATAAAAAACTTCACTCAGAAGTATTTCTACACAAGGGTGCAACCATGACCATGGTAAGCCTTAACTTTACGGTAACTAATTCTAATTTTTCTATTTCATTATAAGAAATAAATAGTGAAGCTTTGAAGTAGAGATGCATTACTTTTAAACATCATGAACATGACTGACAAATAAAAGGGTACATTAAAGATTTTTAATTAAACTAAAACTAATAGTGGCACCCCGGTGCAGAGATCCAACTCAAAATACAGCCCCTTTGGTCTGGTTACTGGGTTAGGCACCTCCTGCTGCACAAACATGAAGGGACATGTAGAAAGGAAGATGAAAAAATACAGGAAGCCGCAGAGATGTGGTTCTAATAGACGATAGTGAACTGAAATAGACTGATAAAAGAACTACAACAGAATCGTCAGCAAAAAAGGAAATTCTGCAGGTAAAGTTTGCCATAACAAACCAAAACTTACCTGACAGCAGCATCTCTTAATGAAGGTACGCTCCCATAGCTGTCGCTCTTTGTCAAGATTCGAGCTAAGCATGTGCATGACCCGCCTAGCATCCAAACCATTGGAAAGACGATCCATCCCTCAACACCCCACTGATGCACCAAGATACCTGCCATTGGACCGATCAAAAGAAAAAAAAAGTTAGGGAAAAGGCAACATTTTGAGAGGCTTAGCTAGGGTGGCACCCCTTTGAGGAAATGAAATCCTTCCATAACGGTTAAACCCCTGGCTTGTGTCAAACTATTATAGTCTTTATAAAAAAAAGTGACAAGATGCTGTCCATATTGTACCACAAAACTGAAGGTTTATAAATCAACTGAATATTTTGATTGCTTCAATAGAAACGCTTCAATAACTACTTAGCAAATGTACTTTCTTCTCGATCTCATGGTCATAAAAAAATGAGCCATTTTGTTTTAGAATATCTAATTGGTACTTTATAATTTAGTGCACAATTTGGCTCCCATACGCTAGACTACTCCGTGATTGTTTTGTCCTGCATCACAGCTGTTCACAGTGGAAGCCTCAACAAATGGCAAACGGTGAAAGTAATCCTGGGATTGGTCCGCTGGTGTTAAAATGGGTATCATCCCCTTCATTTTGTCAGTCTTGCCAGCTGCCCAATGCCAGGATTATCCTAAAGTTAAATCCTCTGAAAATTTTATCATTTCTGAACACAAATGTAGGCCTATAAAATATTTTAATGTAGCACATTCAAACAAGCTCATTTAATGATCTTAATTCCAGGATAGGCCATCCATAATTCTTGATTTCAAGCAGTTTTAGTTTAGGCCTAAATCTTGAAATTTCAGAGTTGTTGACTTTTTTGTCTGCCATTTAAAACTGTGTAACAAACTAGACTTTGTAGTGATATAATAAGTGAGCCAATAAGTGAAACTCTTGGTCTTAGATCAGAATATTCTAGATAGATCTAGAATTTAACTCCAGGGCTTAGATCTAATCTAGGCCCCAACTTTTGATCCATCAGTTTCAAGAGATTTAAAATCTAGCTTCCAAATTTAGATCTAATCAAGTTAAACAGAATCAGAACTTAAATTGTAGACTATAAAATTATTGTATTTCTATTAAATGGTAAGCTTTAAGCTTTGTTGTAAAAAGCAGTAGGGGCCCAGAATCTAGCAGAAAGTCGCCTTCCGTTGCCTTGGGTACACATCAACGATCATTGTCTATCCTTGTGAGATGAAAAATAATTTTAATATTTACACAGAAACAATAAAAAAATGGTTTAAAAGCTCACCTGAGAACGTGCCGTTTCGAGTTCTAAAACTCTGGACGCCCTAAGGTCCATCAAAGATCTTGTTGAATTACTGCATTTCAAGATCCATAACTTAATCTACGAAATAACGTCCAAATAGATAAATGGTTGTTTTCTAACTGACTGCAATAGGCCCCTCAATATAAATAGTTCGGACCTTCTTAAAAAATTACTACGCTGCATACATTATGAGATCTCATCGTCTGGTCTTGAAATAGTTCATTTAACTAACTTATATTTGCATTCGCTTCATTGATTATTTTACAAGTACTAATTTTTATTATCTTTTTCCTAAAATACTACTTTAAACCTAATGATTTTAAAAAGACATATAGATCTATATTTCTTCTCTCAAATACTTTTGAGTGATAAAACAGGCGATACCAAGTCTATCAACATCCTTAACACTAAACTTACTAAATTGTAATTTATATTCCGAACCCCTTTTTACAGTGTCCACAGTGGAACTAAATCAATATTCATAACTTTGACTCTATACATCTCCGTTCCCTTTTCATCGCAAAAGAATATTAATTCAGTTTACCAGTAGAGTTTCTTTCAGAAAGCTGCGACCCCTATATTAAGTTTTGAGTCGACCTGTTTCACTTCTGCGTCTGATGATTGGTCCAAGTCGGGTCAGGGTTAAGCTACAGCTGAATTTGCAACAACAACAAATTCCAAGTTATTTTTGAACTTCCTGATGTCCTCTCATTTGCGCCAGCATTCTCAACTCAACTCATAAGTGATTTCAGACTGATTTAACAACTTTAACAGAGTCTAAGCTTAATCAAACACTTTTGCCGAGTTAACAATATTATGAGCTGCCTCAGATCAAGAATATCTAGATCTGTATAGTATGCCATCGATATTTTATGAGAAATTTGTGAGAGTTGAGTTCATTTAATTTTGACACACTTCTGTTCTGACTTCAAGTTCAACATAATCATGGATTCGGGCTTTGACTTCAAGTTCTTGTTTACAAAATGCATCAAGCAGTTGACCATTACCTTTGTTCGAGATTCCACATTTTGTTCTCATTCCGACTTTCATTCCATTTAGAGTAATGGAGGCAGTCCAAAGTTGTGGACTGACAAAGCCAAAGATTTTACACCAAAATGTGCCTGCTAAAATCAAAAGTCATGGTGAGTACTTTGTGATGGCAAGTCCCCTTCATTTATCAGACTACTCTAGATCTAGATCTATGCAGAATCTATATTCATGACCAGGCCTAAATCTAGATGTAATCCAAGTTAGCTTCTTCTCAGTTGAGATCTATATCTAGAAATCTACATCTGGCATACTCCTTGGATCGGCTCGCTACCGTGAAAAACGCATTTCGATTAGGCATCTAGATCTAGATCTAGATGTAGATAGATCTAGATTATCTAGATCTAGATCTACTTGTGTTTTTGCAGCCACCGATTGCTCTCCAGTACTTTTCGTATTAAACCAAACACAGCATAGTCTGATATAGTGCCTCTTAGTCTTAGGTTTCATTCATCACCCGTGCCATGGTGCACGGCTTAGCCTAGAACATGGTCTCTTGTGAACAGTATCATTCTGTCAGTTTCTCTGGTGTGTCTCTATTTATCTGTTTAGTGATTAGCCCTCTAGCCCAAGTTTGATGGAAACTGAGAAATGTAGCGAATGGAGAGTGCATGAGAACTGTAGCGGGTATAATACATTATAGAGATCTAAGCCTATTTGCC
>BMAT01008301.1:159363-176472 GCA_019649035.1 Elysia marginata | reverse complement strand
TTGGTAATGCGTTGGTAACCAAAGTTCAAACTTTTTCCCCGCCTCAGCAGGAAGTTTTATACAACCGATCGCAAGCTTATCTTGCTCCTAGGTGACTTCAGAGACTGGAATGTCAGACAAGACAATACGCGAAGAACAAGGACTCCTAATTGACAGGACATGGCCTCTGCGTGCTGCCCTTATCATAGAGCTCTTGTATAAATCTTTGTACACACAATTATTTCAGACTGAAAGGTGACGCCTTGAACTTTCTGAGCTGCAGTGGAGAGTCCCAACGTGTGATAAGACTTAGGGGATGTTTAAACTTTAGATAAACTGACCTCAGCGCACTCCTGCTTATCACCCCGGGCAGTGAAAAGGCTTGACCTTGGTGGTTTGAACAGCTCATGTAAAGTGTGGTGAAGTTTGCCGCCCTGAACTGAGTGACAGTGTCACTGAGTTGACAGTGCTCAGCATGCACAGTAGGATTGGGTTTAGGCCAAGGCTACCTGAGAAGCTCATTGGAACTGCTAATCCTCACAATAACGATAATCGAATAGCTGACCCAGGTAATTGTGTACACTCATCGCCGTCGTACATGCATTGCACTGTTGGTCGAACAGGTTCTACAGTCATATTTGGGCGCTCCTCTACTGCTAAACAACAAAAAATAGATTTTGTAAACTGCCCAGGCTCGACAGGCTGCTGCGCTCAAAATCAAATTGCAACATGAAGAGAGAGAGAGACACACACACACAGACAGATTAGTGAACCCAATATTGCTAACTGTTTGAACGTGACGGTGCAGTGTAATGATCTCTCGCATTGTATGAAAATAAGTTTTCTCATGTGTAAATTTACTTGATTTTGTGAGATTTGTGTTCCTTAACCTGTTTTTGTTTTTTATCGGTTTGGTGGCAATTTACAGAAAATAAAGTTGATTAAAGCATATTAAGCTGTCGTTTGCCGTGAAAAATAAAATGTTTCTTACTGCAGCAAAAAAAAAAACAAAAAAAAAAACATAACAAGTCATCAAGCCACATAATCCCGAATTCGGTTTAAATCAAAGGTTGACTTTTTTTTTTCAAGTCTGAATTGATAAGATTTCCTCACATTTAAATATGATTTTAGAAATCACTCTGAAAAATCCTTTATCGAATTTGAACAGTGCTGTAGTAGATCAGGTTTTTTTTACCGGCCGGACAGAGAATAAAATGATTAGCCTCGCTTTTTTTGCAAATTCGCTGACTCCCCTCCCCTTCCCTCAACCCATACAAAAGTTAAGTACTTAAAGCTTTTGGGTGATACTTCTATGGGGCCGCCAATAAACCTTTAAGAATGGGCGTAGAATTTTTGTTTGCGGGTCAGCGTGGTTTGTACACAGACTAGGCCAGTCCTGATATTTATTTTTTACGCATCTTATTCTTCTGTTCCATCCCCATTTTAGCTAATAACAATGCTGTAAAAATAGCCGACCCGGTGATTACCAAGTGCTTTCCCAATTTTCATGATCAAGATTTGTCCACCGGTTAGTATAAAGTAAATGAAACGGGTAAATTATTACCCTAACATTATTTTTATTAACAAGCTGTTTGATAGAACCAATCCAACTGTCAGATCGCTTTGCACGCTTTGCAAGTGTTACCTTCGATGTCGGCTGCGACAGCACGTGTAGTAACGCACGCCTTAACTCTCCCTGTAAACACTCGTGATAGCACTTACATAATGTCAACCTGACCGCGACACAGCCAGAGGTTTCAGGGGGGTTGGATTGCCGAACTAACACAATATCTGTTTGTATTTATAATAATGCGATAAAATTGTCAGGTTCAGAGAATATAACTATTGACCATACGTTTGTGGTAGGGGAATCTGCCTCCGTTAGTCCCATCTTAGCAGAGCCCAAACAATACACAAAGCTTACATAATGCGCGCACAAATTTGGTAGTAAAACATTACTGCGTATTTTGGGAAAAATGATTCGTAAGTATATCCTCGTGAAGTTCAGGCTTTTAGAGGTGTCAGGACACAAAAGACTCACTTCAGGCCCATCTAAACCCATCTTGCCAGGCAAGGTAGCGGCTTACGCGCGAGGCCCAAACCTCGCCCTGTTCTGACAACGGTGGTCACGTCAGATTTGCTAGTACAAAACTGCCACTGCGTGCTCGTTGGTTGTTTGAATTTTAACGTCTCTTTTTCAACTACAAGGTTTAAAAAATAGACGGCGCTTGGGACAATTAAAAGCGTGCTGCCACACTGTGATGTACGGAGCGCTGCATACACCACACCCAGTCACATTATCCTGACACCGGGCCGACTAGACAGCACTAAATCCATAATGCCAGACATCAGGCGGATCAGCTACTAATACCAATTTTAAAATCCTTGGTTTGACTCGGCCAGGGATCGAACCCGTACCTCCCCATCTCTGAGCGAGTGTCTTTACCGCTAGGCCACAGAGCCGGTCGCCACTGCGTGCAAATCACTGGGCCGTGGGTGGTTTTTTCAAATTCAATTGTATTTACAAAGTGGCATTGGTTGTGGTTTGCGTTGTCAGTTAAAAATGAAAAATCAATGATGGCCCGTAACTTGGAAACTAGGATTGAAAGGGTATAAATTATGTCTTCACGAATTTGCCTAAACTTTTCACCATTCTTGGCTTTTTTGTTTTGTTTTTCGTGAATAAGTTGTTTATGCTTTGTCGCATTGGTATCATAATGGTTTATGGCCAAAGTTGTAGAAAAAATGAGCAGCTAGCTGAATCAAACAAAAAAAACCCGTAGTAATATTTAAGTTAAAACGATGAAGAGTGTGAGTTGTAGGCCTCCGCAAAAACAGCCGTACCGCACAGTATTCAGTTGACAGGAACTATTTTAAACAAAAGTTTAGTTTCTTACGTGAATTGTAATGCTCTGTTACCCAGGTTAGGCCTATTTATCTAGCTCGGTATCGAGGCTAACCACAAAAAAGCAATGTAGTAGTTCGTCCAGGCAGTCGTGTAAAGTTTTCAAAGTAAAACCAGAGACCGCTCTTGAGTCATCTCGTCTAGGCCTACCTGAACAACGGAGTGTCACTAACGTTATCTGGGAAATTTTTCACAAAAAGAACTTCTCGTTCCGCTGCGACCTAGAGATCATTGTTGTGTTGTCAAAGTCACATGAGAGCGTGACCCTGTTTCGGCTCTGTAGTGAGAAAATTAGGATGCGTGACCATGTCTGTACTTAAGGGTTCGGTAGTCTAACAGTTGTGACTGTACTCGGCGTGGAGAAAATGTTTTGAGAATAAAAAGTCCACTTTCAATTCATCAACGTCGCACCTGGTCATTCTAGGAATTCGAACACTGGATGCTCTTGCCCCGAAAGCCGAGGCTTTACCACTATTCGTAATACCTAAATTGTAATGATATATTATGATAAAGATTTATTGTACTGGGTCGAATTCTTGTCAATTATTCATGTATAACACAGGTGTGCAAGTTTTCCGATTTTTAGAAGTTTTCTTATACTAAAAAAGCAGGAAAACTTGAAAAAATTAGAACCTATATGTTAAAGAAAACGTCCTAAATTAAGAGTCATAGAAAATCAAACACTTCTTTTAAGTTGTATAGCTGTGCAGGCATAGTACAGCTTTGTATCTATCTCTTTCAATTGGTCCATCAAAAGTTCTATAAGGCACCTACAGTTTGTAAAAATTTTCCTGCTTTTTATTTTAGCATGGGCCGCTTGCATCCCTGATACCATTTTCTAACGGGTATTTCTTGCCCTGGCCCCTGAGTTGCCAGTGTCAGTTGCTGCAGTACTCGCCGCGGCTATTACTCTAGTTCGGCATTTGAATGAAATCAAATTAGTGTGTGTGTGAGTGTGTACCCATCTGTCGGGTAACAAAAACATGTTCATGGCCGGTCCGATTGGTGCTTGCAGGACACAAAACCACACCAACCAATAAAAAAAAAAAAAAAAAAACAGGTGCCACAGGAATAGCCTACCGGGACACGATTTATTCTATTATTGCTTGGATTGTTGATTTTTTTTTTCTTCAAAATAACTTACATTAATTAAACCTAAAACCAGCATAAAAGACCCATTGTATTTACTTTCTGTGATTAATTCTGTAATTCAGAGTAGTTCAGATCTATTAAAATGTCATTCCTAGCAAGACATTGCACATTCCTTGTTAATCAAAATATGCAATTTGGACCTGTAAATTTCACTTTAACACTTGCTTGTCTTAGAGAGTTAGTAGAGCTCTAAAGCTACAATGGTAGCGTATAAAGTAAGATATTCGACCGCGGGAGGACCTAACCTCGAGGCTTTAAAAACAGTCGGTCATTGTTGATCAATTTCTACTTTCTCAGTTGTTCACGGTCATTGTTGATCAATTTCTACTGACTTTCCTAGTCGTTTACGGTCATTGTTGATCAATTTCTGACTTTCCTAGTCAACAGTCGCACTGAAATCGCTTTAGACCGCTTGTCACAATTAACGTTATTCGACTTCAGTCAGTCGCACTGAAATCGCTTTAGACTGCTTCTCACAATAATTCGACTTCAGTCAACAGTCGCACTGAAATCGCTTTAGACCGCTTGTCACAATAATTCGACTTCAGTCAACAGTCTCACTGAAATCGCTTTAGACCGCTTGTCACAATTATTCGACTTCTGTCAGTCTCACTGAAATCGCTTGTTCAGCAATCAACTGTCTCGTTCTGTGCTGTGGCCTTGAGTTGGGTCTTCCCCTGCAACCGCTATCAATCAGCTGACGTGTTTGTTGTTTCCGAACTCCAATTGATAAGCAGTCTCGTCCATTTCTTTTTTGTTTGTTAAAAGTTACGTCAACTGTGCAATGTAGCCTTGTATATGTAATTACCGTGGCCACTATGGCTTCCTGTTCGAATCAGGGCTGAGGGTACTACACTGGTGTCGGGATCGACAACAGACGGATGCAAACCTACCTATGGTGGGTTTTTGGCCTGCACAGCAGCGACACCTTCGTGGTTGGGCCAAGGCCACCGCAATACAGGCCTTGAGTAAATGTCACACTCCCTAACTCCGGTATGGATCTGCCTTAAACAGTAAACATTGTTAAACAGTAAAAAGTGCTCTACTGATCTCTTGTTGAGAGGGCCTATTCGCACACGACCTGTTTTTTTATGCCAACAGTAAAAAAAAGAATGATTCCTTTTTTATGATTTCTCGCATAATCATCACTATGTGGCGAACCGTATGCTAGCAAAGGAAGTAAGTGTTACGTCAGCATAGTCAATATTCTCATTGATGCTACCCAAACGATAATCTAATAACTGGTGAAATCAGAAAAGCTTAAATTGTTTTTTAACCTTGGCTTGGAGTCACCTGTGTTGTTGTGCTGACTGCAGAAGTGATGCATGCATGCGTGCTGGCTCTTTATCCAGGTCAAGCCGACAAGGTTGCCGACCTCAATCTCCATAGGCGCGGTGGAAAGTTATAGAAACTTCTAGAACTAGGCCATGTGTAATTGATTCAATAGGCAAACAAGTCGTGTAGAATCTAGATATTTCATGTACTGGTGGTCTGGTGCATAGATCTGGGCCTACTGCAGTCTTGGTTTATTGAAATGATAACGTAAGACATTCGTAGTGCATTGAAGTTAAAACTAACAGATCGAGATGCTGTTGGCCTCCGAACCAGCGCTCGGCACACATAGCACACTGTAGGCCGGGTGAAAGGATAAGTCCACAATTTACGTAACACGGATTTTAAAAAACGTCATTCTTATCTGTGGCGACAGCTCTCTGTTATTAACTTGTAGCACGGGGTAGAATCGTAGTAAAAACAGAACTGTTGTACAAAACGATACCAGAAACTATCAAGTCCAGACATCGAAAGGGCCTGGGGGTCAGAGGTCACTGTAGTTTTGATCCCCGAGTCACCTCAATCAGGCCAGTGCGCTGGAATACTGGGGTAACTGAACGGGAACTAAGCTCACACCTCTCCACTCTCCCTTAAATAATAAAAACGATAAGATTGGATTACCAAATGCGTCTGGTTCAAATGAATCTTTCAAATAGCATTGTCCACACAGTTTTTATTATCCTCATCACACAAAGCAAAGCATATGATTTTGTTGACTATCATCATTGTACTTATTATTATTATTATTATTATTATTATTATTATTATTATTATTATTGTCATTATTATCATTATTATTATTACTAATATCATAATCATTAAAACCGGCTATTGGTTAAAGGTCACCAGGAACATTTTGCCTAATTACCGTACTCTTAATAATGTTTATTTCTGTGTATATCTCATATGTCACCCTTGTCTTCCTCTGTTCTGTTTGTCTGTGACAGTCATATGTAAACACGTTACCAACTTCACCAGACTATAGTTTGTATGTTAGAACGACATGCGTGAGGAATTCATTAGTCCTAACTAAAAGTCTTGTCAGTGTGAGTCCTTGCGTTCGTCCTGCTGTTTCATTTATATAGGGTAGATCTATACATTGAGAAGACAAACAAAAGCTCTAAATAAACGTTCCACTCATTTCAGTGTGCCCCTCTCCCCGCCCCTTTCCCTCTGTGCAGAGGTTTGGATTAAATAGCGAATAGAGCAGCAACGGAGCAGCCCAAAACAAATTCAATAAGGGTTGTGACCTCTACTTGTGCTATCCCGGTTTGTACTTTGCTTGGCATGTCCATCTGGACAGCCAGTCTAGACAGGCAATTTAAGGCCTAGGGTTGAAGCCCATAATATTTGTGGATCGCCTGCTCTCAACTCGCAACCCAAACTACACACAACATAACAAAACATTATTACTAGTATGTGCAGTGCTGGGTCTAGGACTGTCGCTCTAGAGCTAACGTTAGTGGGTTTCTTGGGTAGTTGAAGTTCTGGTAGCTAGATCTGCGTCTATGGAAGATGAGTTGATTCAACCGAACAGTTAAGAAGGAATTTGTATACACTGTCTCACGGTTCGCTGACTCTGACTGCTGCAGTTTTGTCCTTGCCTGGTCAGTGGTTCTTCTCTCTGTCTGGCGTCACAGTCTGTCGCTCATGGAAGTACAAAAAATGCCACGATTATCTCCGCTGTCTACTTCCCTACACACACAATAAAAAGAGGAGGCAAATTTCTATGATAGGCATCTTCGCGTTTTAGACCCAATTTGGGCAATTTAGGTTTTTTTTTTCTGAAGGTGTACAATCTAGATTAGATCTATGATCGGGATTGTCTTCACTAGATTTTGTGTACCGATATGTGCTCGCATGTTTGGAGGAAATTTTTTCATTAAGATGTATAAATCGGATTGTCTTTACTAGACTTCATCTATTTGCTTACATTCTCAAGCCGCGTTTAAACCTGGGCTGTGATGGGTTGAGGACAATTATTTATTATAGTCTATAAACGCCCGTTAATTACAGCAATAATGATCTTTAACGTCGGCTCTCTCTCTCTCTCTCTCTCTCTCTCTCTCTCTCTCTCTCTCTCTCGACGCCTGCCGGTAGAAACGCATGAGGTGTCATATTGTAACAATTTTTTGCAGGATTAGTCCAAGTGTTGTCAAAATGCTTATGGTTAAAAAGGCTTACTGGTGATACCTCTACGGTGTTCATCGTTAATTCTTTAATTCCAACAACAGACTGGTGTGTGAGGGTTGGGTGATGTGGGAGTCTCGATACAACTTTCTTCTCTTTGAGAACAGCACACAATGTGTCATCCCGAGCGGGTTCTCTTGTCGACAAGTCAACTGCTCGGTCAGGTTGAGTGAGGATTAATCCCATCGTTTAGCGCATAACAATAGGAATAAAAACACAATCGCAAGCCACTTAGAACCAAAGGGAAAATTATTCCATTAAAAGCAGCTGATGTTGGCAAAATTTATTACGGTAACCGTCTCTGTCACCTAAGATCTGTGGGCGTTTTGTCTGTCACCTGCGACCTGTGGGTGTTTCGTCTCTGTCACCTGCAACCTGTGGGTGTTACGCCTGTCATCTGCGACCTGTGGGTGTTACGTCTCTGTCATCTGCGACATATAGGTGTTACGTCTCTGTCACCTGCGACCTGCGAGTGTTACGTCTCTGTCACCTGCGACCTGCGGGTGTTTCGTCTTTGTCACCTGCGACATGTGAGTGTTACGTCTCTATCATCTGCGACATGTGAGTGTTACGTCTCCGTCCTTTGCGATCTTTGGGTGTTGTAGATCGATGAACGTGTTCAGCGGACGGCCATTGTGATGGCAAGTAGACCGAGAACTTGGTCGGTTTTCTCTATTTATTTACGTCATTGTGGTGTGCTTACAGTGAATGAACGAATGAATGGCGCCCGTATTGGTTTTCATACAATACATGTAGGCCTACGCAGCCCTGTTGTATTCTCTCTACCCGATAGGGCGTTCCGAGTTCGCGATGTCTTAGTGGTGGAAAGAAAACAACAGATGTGAAGTTAATTGTTGAAGTTGGGTCGTGTCCATAAAGTTATTGATGCTGCTGTGCGTTTGTGATGCTGCGTTGGTCCCAACGCCGGCTGCTTGGGCTGCCGATCAACTTGTGAAATCAAATGTTAATGCGAGAACAAAGCAATAGTGTCCAATTTTGTATGGTTTTTCGCCGCCGCTATTTATTTTAGTTTAATCACAAAATGCTTAGCATTAAGTGCCCAGAACTCCACCCCGCCCTTAGTGCAAAAGGTTTTATATTAAATAAAAACATAGGGAGTGTGTAGTTGGTCCTGCTTTTTTATTTTTTTTTTCAGCTTTGCCTAGGTGTAGATTGGGATTCTATTTTTTTCAGTTACCACGGTTGTCTGTGTATTATAAGAATGTGGCTATTAAAGCTATTGGAATAAATCGATCGGTTCACCTTGCTTTACAATAAAGTTGTTTTGTGCCAAGAGCTGTCAAGCCCTGGCGGGAGAGGAAAATGTTTTCAATGTTAGTTAATGCTTTTTTCCCCAATTTATTTCTTCTTTTCTTCAGTGCATGCTATGTGTGTGTCGATGTTGATTTCCTGTAGTTTGTACAGATCTACAAAGAACGCGCATAGTGGCTCAGTCATTACCATGTATTTTAAATTTGTTTATTTGTTTCTTTTGTGTATAAATTGTGGGTACCTGTGTAACTTAAGGTTGTTTTTTTTTTTTTTTGTTGTTGTTCAGCTTTACGACTTAGCTTTTACTCTCACATAGCGGTCAACCAATCTGCCGATTGCGACACAAAACAGTACCCTGTGAAAGATACATTGTATTGCGATTATCATGAAGTGCATGTATATTCATGTTGGGATATCCAGCCTGTGCTGCATATGTTATTGTTTGTTAATAATATTAACGGTTTTCCCCTTATTTTGGTTCCCCCCAGGTGACGGAGCGACTGATGTCTATAGTGTCTGCCGCCTGTTTCTATATTGCCTCCAAGATGCTGGAAGCGGAGGAGGTGAGACCCACACTGAATCTGTGTCTATACTGTCTCTAATAATGTTCCGTGTGCAGTCATCAATCGTTGCAATCGCTGAGAACGTATACCATTGTAACACTGGTTCGGGGTTTTGTCTATCTTCAATTGTTTCAGCACATAAAACAAAACAATTGAAGCTAAACGGTAGGTCAGCGCTATGATATCACATTTGAAAGCATAAGACCTTACCTTTCCACCAGTTGTTCTCTTGCTCGGCGGAATCTTGGGTGAGAACCATGGGCCTTTTTATTATAGTGATATCTGGTCCCAGCTGTTTTGACAATCGATCTAACAAGTTCAATATGCAACAGTAATGGTTGAAAGGAAAATGTAAAAATCATTGATTTTTTTTCTAGTTGTCTAAGTAGGTTTTGTTTGCCTATTTAAATGCGGCGTCATATTTTTAAGCAGGTGGGTATGAGTGCACTTTGCTCCTTCTCCGTGTAAACATGAGTGTGTTACAAACAGTGAAATGGCTTTCCTACATGAGTTCTAGCTGTAATCACAATAGTGAGTCACGCGTCAAACCACGTATACCACATTGAATAGACTTAAACTTATTTGACTTAATTCTTTGAAATGATGTATTGAATTTGCTATGGTGTGTATTGAAATAGCCATCAGAAAAAGTCCTGCGTTTCACACAAGGAAGACAATAGTTTTTCTCTTTTTATACTGCACTGGTCGAGGCCGCCGTAGGAGAGTTAGGTGACCTAGACACTTTTTTATCAGATTTTTTGAAGGAGCAAGTTAGCATTCAAGCTTTTGGCTGTTATGGGTCGCCCCATAACAAAATTCAATATTTAATATAGGTATGATGACACCTACTCATAGTGCGAGTGGGGCGTTCGGCCTGTATTACGGCGGCATAAACTCTTGCCGGCTGCCAACATAAGGATCGTGTTGTGTCAGTCATTGAGCTCTCTTCCGTCGGTAAGACTCGGCAGTTAGACGAACATAATTCACAAAACAACAAAATAGACTTACAGGTCCACGTTGAAAAAAAAAAAAGCTGCCTCCTGAATGCACTTGAGTTTTGAATTATTACAACCCCCGCCCTATCTTTCCATGTTTCCACTATTATAGCGGGTCATTGACGTGTGACAGCAAGGCCTTTAAGCATTAGGTCCGCTAGGTGATAACTCCAGGCTTTGAAGACGTCTCGGTTGTGTATGTCCCATGTCACCAAACTGTCCTCACATACACTCCAACCGAGGCTACAAAATCACTCAGGTGTGACTTACGGCTGCGGTTTAAAGGGTAGAGGGTTGAGTGCTTAAGTTCTACATTTGAACCAACATTTACAAAAAAGTAGGACCAAATTACATATCAAGTCATAATCTTGCTCAGGCATTACATGTACTTGTAATTTGTTTGGCTGTTTGGAAAATCTATTTGTGGTGATGACAGGCTGTCGTCGTGGCAGACTGGTGCCCATTAGTGACGGGTCTTACAAATCCGCCACTGAGGTAATTTATTCAGAGCCCCCCCCCGGTTTTACTGCTCAGGGAGGCATGAGGCCCTTAATCATGCCAACAACATTCTCTGGCAGACTCAAGTTTGACTTTGTACTGATTTTGTATAAATTTTGTTAAAAATTAAATCTTTCTTGGTTTACTTTAGGTCAACACATTGTTTGGGTCCAGTGGCGCCGACTTTATCCACATCTGACTGTATTTTTTTGTTTTTGTCGCTGATAACATTTCGAGTGAAGTCACCTCACAAAGGTCATGCAATGCTTGTAGTGAAGTGCTAGTGGAGGTCCAGAGTCTTGCTACTGCAGCTGATAAACCAGTACAGCTGACGTAATTTAAGGTCTGGAGGACATACTTGTCATAGCGGCCTCATCACTGAAGGTGATGGCATACCAATGGCTGCCAATTTTAGAGTGCCAGGTTGAGGCTAATCGTTTGTTACACTTTTCAAAGAGAGGAAGGGGAGGAAGGGGGTGCAGAGGGGTGGAAAATGGCTAGAGGAAGACGAATGAACGATGAAGAGAAAGAGGGCAAGAGCAATGTAAGAGAAAGAGGGGAGATGAGATAAAAGGAGAGAATGATAAATCATAAATAGTTGGAGGAAAATGAAGAGAAACGGGAGGGAGATGGGAGAAAGAAGAGATAACGTAGAAAAAGAAGGTTGGAAAAGAAAGAGGAGAGTGAGACAAGAAAGCTTAAGCACCACACACAGTTTGTAGGTAATCATCTAATGCTATGATAAGCTTTACAAGACGTGGCTATAGTGAAGAGCTTTGTTATGCAAGGTCTCCACGCTTCAGAAGTGGATCCTAGCGAAATGTGTAACAAACTCTACTCATGACATCGTTATCCATACTTAGACTGGAGATGCCCCTGTCGTAGATAACATTGCCTGTCTCTAAAAATAAACAGGCAAGCTTGCAGGAAACAGTGTCATGGTGCGATAAACTACAGGCTCACTGTTGCCTTACTTGAACCAGAATTACTCGCTGTGATAAACACCTACTGGTGCTAAGTTTGTTCTGATTAAAAAAAACGGAACGTCAAAAAAGAACAAAAATATTTTCTGTGTTATTTGTGTTATTTGCACCCCCGCCCCGCTACTCCTGGTCATGAGTCTACTTCTCTAATTACAATAGAATAAAGCATGTATGCACCAGTCATGTAAAATCTTCAACTGGCTACTTGCCACCCATGTGAAATTTAGGAAGCAATTTTTTTTACTGCAATGCACTCTCATTAAAAGCTCTTATTGAAAGGCTCTCATCGTATATCATATTTTAGTTGCATTTTCTTTCATATCTTTCACATGTCTGCTCAAACGTGTCCTACTCCAACAAATACAAGCAACTTTGCAGAAATTGTATTTGATACACGGACCTCCTTGTCTTTTCCCTTTTTTCTACACCCCCTCCTCCTTCTTACTTCTCCCCTCCCTCCCCATCCCCCTAAATACACACAATTGTTCAACCATTAGGCACTCAAGTAAATAATGTCATACATAAATTACATTTAGGAATTTTGTATCTTTAATCCACAAATTATGCATGATTATTGATTTCATTTCTTTAAATGGAACTGGCATCCCTCCACCCTCACGAATTGAACAAAATTGTCTATAATTTGACGTTTGCCTTCCCAGACTTCGCCGACAGCGCGTGAAATTGCCAGTCTAAACTGCTGGACAAGCAAGGACTTGTGTCGCATGGAGCTGCATGTTCTGGCTCGGCTCGGCTGGCGCGTAAGCTTCGTCACCTACCTGACCCTGCTTCCTGTCCTGGCAGACGTGTTTGGCCTGAGTCCCAGCCTAGTCTTGTCTGATGCCGTGACCACATTGGCTGCAAAGTTCCTGTGTCGTCGGTCAACGGTCATGGTTACGGTGAGACTTTTAAAATCTAGACACCATACCTAAACAACTCCATACAAATACTCTTTCAAACCTGTCTCTATTTCTCTCCGCCATCTCCTCCCCTCCTTTCAATGTGGCTGAGGATCTTTTTCTCTCTCTCCTTCACTTCTTACTGTCATTTTCTCTTTACAAAATGATTGCGATATTGTTTGAAATATTTTTTTCTTGATAAGATGCTTCAGTTTCTGAGACAAAAGCTAAACTACCTTTGTTTAAAACTTTAAAATCCAACCCTCTGCTTTATAGACGAGTTTGTATTATTTTTGTTTAAAGTAAAATTATTATTGACACTACTGTCTTCCCGGCATCTACAGCCCTCAACACTTGCGTTTGCCCTTGTTCAACATGTTATGGGAGAAAGTACAGGCAGTCCTGGGGAAATACAAGTCCGTGTCCATTGTAACGTAAGTTGGTGACTTCTATTTGTTGCAATGTGTGCTGCAGTTTTCATTTTCTCAGTTTGATGGATTTTAGTATTGCCAATGTCAAATAAATTTTCACATGCAATGTAAAATTTTAGTGGATTGTCAAATTTGTTCCTGTAAAAGAAGTTTTTTTTCCCACTGTTCTAAATTTTACTGTGTCGTAAATTATGTAAAACTTTTAGAAAATTGAATTTAAGACTTTCAGACACCTAACTAGTCATATTGCTTCATTGCTTTACCCTAAAAACCGTTTAAGATAATAATATGATTACATTATTTGGCAAACTTACATCTGTCACAGTCCTAGGTGAATGGTTTACCAAGTATATTTTAATTTCAGGAGAGGGGAAGTAACAAATTATATTCCAAACAGTGATACATTTGAGTCATGAGCTTTTCCGATTTCGTAAAAAATGTATATTGAGTAGTACTAAAAACAATGAACTATCTTTATTATATATATTGATTAGTCCTAAAAAGGTTTAACTGTTTCTTTTTCCCAACATCTTAGATTGAAGATGCCCAGTTGGCAGAATGTAAGAAAGTTCTATCTTTCTTATCAGCGGCAGACTATAGTTCCCCACCAGTATCACCTCCTCGCCTTGCACCCAAGTTCCCCCTCAAGATCTTCGACAAGCCTAGTATGGCTGGAGTTACTCCCCTTTACACCATATCAGAAGAGCCAGCGGCCGCTTGAAAGATTTTTTTTCTTTTGTCAACACCCAGAGCAGGCCAGACTGGACTTGAGCTCACGTATTGCATTTGTCTATTATAGCAGTTGGCAAAGTATGCCTGCTCCAAGTTCAAGTTTATCCCTGCATCCCCATGGATTTTTGGATTATCCTCTTGTCATCAGAATCTACTGAGTCAGTGTGTATTATCTTACTAAAATTTAAGGTTGTTCTCCTAACAAAATTTAAAAGAAGACACTGCAGTGGTCATCTCCAGCCAAGAAAAACAAATCGATTTGTATCATGGTGAAGCCTGTGGTAACAGTTATTGCTTTGACAGTACATTTGTGTTTGCTTAAGATTGTTAGCTGACTCGGAGGCATTGGGCTCCTAAGAAGGGTGAATTCAGTGTGAGAATTTCTGAAGGCTGATTTTAAGACAGTTTAAGTGAGAACGACGGAATCAATATCAAAGTTATAAGTGTTTTACAACAAAAAACTACTGTACATAAATGGAGGACTTATACTACATAAATGGGCTACCATCATCAGACTTAATGATTCAGACAGGATTGCAGGTGTGTGGATATTATGAGAAGTGCTTGTGTTTTCTCTAAGAGTTGTACTAGAGGTGTCAGTGTTGGTGAAAGACAGCCAGTGCTGGAATATTTTCATTTTCTGCTTGATTAATTTCACCAGAGGGAAAACCTGTGGTTTTTAAAAATTAGTATAGCTATGTGTTTATCTGTAAAAAAAAATAATTAAAAGGAGTCGAGAAAAAAAAAGGTTGTATAAATGTGACAGTTGCATTAAATGCAAAATAAAAATGAAAAAAAAACAAACCAGCAAAAAAATTATACAAAACTTATTTTAAAAAAGCATTTTAAAGACTTGAAATGAAAAAAAAAATTGTTTTGCTTGCAATTGTGTACAGTGTGTAAGGTAGTAAGCAGTTTGCTTGAAACAGATGTACATGATCTTTTATTTATGAATTTTATATGACTTATAGATTATTTTAGCCTTACTTTTGTGTAATTTCTATGATACGAGCTATTTGTGTCTGTCTTGAAAAATAAGTATGTAAGTATGGAAGCAATACCTCAAAATATGACAGAAAATTGGTTGCATTTTCCTAGCTGTTTTGAAACCATAAATCAAAGATATCTTCATTAGTGATGAGTTTTCAACTCAGAATTGAGCACTGAATAATTAAGTTCGTGTTTTTTTTTTACTGTAATGTCTCGACAACCCAAGATGTGCTGGGTGTCCTCAGTGAAAGTCTTGCTAAGATTTCCACTCAGATAGGTTGTCAACTTTGTGCAATATAAACCAAACAACTTTGTCTTTTTCAAATATTGTTGTTAGTTGAAAATTGTTTATCTTCTTAGTTACATTTGCTCCACATGTGTGATAGTGCAAGTCAGTTCATGTGTTTTGACTTTGTTATTTCAGGAAAGTTTTATCCGTGGCAAGTGAAGATTGCCAAGGATTTTTAACCCAACTCAGAATCCTTTATCTTTCCTAATTGGTTTTATTAGTAGCCTTTATCAATAGGTGAAACTGAAATTCACATGGTTTTAAACATATCATTTCATCACTGCTTTTAACTTGGATTTCGAGTGGCACTACTCAACTACAAACTTATGAGAAGTTGTCTTTAATCTCAATTTAATTTTAATGGACTTAGTATTTTAATAAAGCCAATTTTGTATCAATGTGATTACAGCCAAGTTTGCTTGAGTCAATCTCCAAGGGACAATTTGAGGAAAAACTGCTTATGTGCAAGTCCTTTTATACAATTGAATTGTCCCCATGGGACACAGAAATGAACCAGACAAACTGAGTTGACTGATGCAGAGCTAGCTGTAGATTGCTTAAACTTATCTAGGGATCTTTGAATCCAAACTCTAAAGTTTTGCAGTGGTACCTTGTCTATAAATTTTGTGATATGCTGACTGATAAACAAGGTCAATATGTGTTTGGGAAAATTATTAGGGTACAGTTCATTGCCAGAGATTTTATGAAGTGGTTGGTTATATATATATTCATTTTGTGAGTTTTAGTTAAGATACAATATTTCTGTGGTACCTGCAATGAGTGCAAATAAAAAAAATCTCCTGGTAGTTGTTTTGTGCAATATTTAGTTCTTCGTAATCTTTATGTCAATCAAACATGTATCTTCATGGTGCCGATTTTAGTAGAGTTTAGTCTTGGTCTTTGACAACAGTTTTTGACAAGGTTTGAAAAATAATTGGAAATGTTTAGTAAAAAACAGAAGATTTAGGTGTAAGTTTTGTAGAGAGGACAAAAAAGCAACTGGCAATGCATAAAGCAAATATAGTGTTTTGAAGAAAAAAAGTATATTTTGGCGAAGCTAAATTATTTTGTCCTTTAGTCTAGACTTACTAATGCCGAAAATTATCATTTTTTTTTCAAATCAGAATATGCCATGATCCTATGTATGCACTCTGTTATAACTGGTGCAGAAGTGTTTTTGAGTCATTGTGATGGTTCAGTGATAAATTGCTTAAACACCTTTAGCTTTTGCCTTTTATACTTTTGGAAATCCATAAAGTGTGGCCATGAAACCCCTGAAAAAAACAAAATGTCTGCTTTTTATTTTAAATGTACTGGTATAAGGAAAGCTTGGTGCTTCACAGGTTGTTTTTTTAGTCATCCAGGAATATCTATACACTGTAAATCAATAGTGTTTTAACTTGCATGTCATATATGCTAGAGAATCAGAAAGAGCACAAGTTCATGTAAAAAAATGCATAATGCATTCTTAACATGTGTAAGTATTTCGATTTTAATTTTTGTCAATAATGAATTAGATAATGATGTATTTAACTTGCAATCAGTTCAGAAATAAATCAGGTGTTGCAAGGTGGGACATTCACCAAATTAGACTTCAGCAGCTGTGGGTTTTCTGAATATCTTTAGCTAGATTAGACAAAAATAAAAATGATTTACTGAAGAAATGGAGATTTTTCACGATCTGATGAAACAGTGGGGGAAAGAAACAAGATATCTACTTTACTTGAGGGGATTACAACTCAATTTTTTGCACCGAGCTGATAAGGACAAACTGCAGGATAATAATAATAACGGCTTTTTATATAGTAATGTTTTTTCTTTTTTTTTTTTGTTGCAATCTTTAAATGTCATGTTTTTCTTATCTTGTTTGTAATTTCACCTCAGGCTTCCGTTCTATAT